>JAOTQJ010187143.1:0-22129 GCA_025642045.1 Solanum sejunctum | reverse complement strand
GAGACCTTGGAGGCTATGAGTGCAAGGATGAAGGCATTAGAGGAAGGAGTGATCGATGGGAGATGCTTGCAGACTACCGGGGAAATGGAGGCCAAAGTCGAAGCCCCCAAGTCGCCTGTCTTCAAAGGCGTTCGAGATGCGCAAGAGGTGGAGAATTGCTTGTGGCACCTATAAAATTACTTCAAGTGCAACAAGATAAGGGGCGATGATACATAAATCAACATGGTCGTGGTATACTTGACAGAGATGGCTATGTTGTGGTGGAAGCGGAAGAAAGCCTAGATAGGCAAGGGACTCTGCACGATCGACTTGTGGGAGCAGTTTAAAGCTGAGTTTAAGAAGACCTTCTACCCAAGCAATGTCGTCTAGGAAGCCAAAAGGAGGCTTAGGGGTTTGAGGCAAACGGGCAGCGTGAAGACCTACATAAAGTAGTTAACAATGCTCACTCTTCAAATCCCCAACCTCACGGAGGAGGACATGATTTTCCACTTCATGGACGAATTGTAGTGTTGGGCTAAGACGGAACTGGAGAGCCAATAGGTTTCCACCTTTGATGAGGCCACCACCCAGGCAGAGGCCCTGATGGACTCTCGACTTGACAGGCGAGATAAAGACCCGGGAGATGATAAGGATATTAGTCATGACCAATGTAGGGGAGACAGTAGCAGAGGCCATGGTTGGCAGCCACATCCCAAGGGTCATGACCAAAGTGGGGGAGACGATAGCAGAAGTCGGAGTTGGAAGCCACCTCCCAAAGTTTATGGTCCCAGTAGGCCTGAAGATAGGAGGATCGAGAGACAGGGCTACGACGAGGGCAAGGCTCCACCCGTGAAGGCGTTCAAATGCTACATATGCAGGGGACCACACAATTACTTCAAATGTCCCAAAATAAAGAACCTTAGTGCCATACGACAAGAACGGAAGGCGCCAAAGGCACAGGAGAAGGCATCTGAATAAGGGGAAGATTCGAATATGGTATAGTTGGGCGTGATTGGACTATGCGGAGCAGTCATACAGCAGCCAGGAAAGCCGAAGGAGGGCAAGGCACAATATATAGACATAATGATCAATGGGCGACCCGCTCGTGCCTTAGTCGACACAGGCGCAGAGGTTAACATAGTGACTAAGTCTGCAGCAACCAAGTTGGGAGTAAAATACAGCCCAAGCGATGCGCAGCTTAAGACGGTCAGTGCGCCAATGACTCCAGTATGTGGCGTTGCTCGAGGAGTCGATACAGTTTTAGAGAAGTGGCATGGTAGGACTAACTTCCATGTCGCTCCAGTTGATCTCTTTGACATCATCCTTGGACAGATATTTTTCCAAGAGTGCCCTGCAGGTATCAGTCCCTACCTCTAGGTTTGGATCATAATAAGCTTGGTATCAGAGCACTAGTTTTATAAATGGTCCATGGAAATTTAACATACTATTGAGTAGAGTCTTCTTCATAGTTGTAAAACACGCCACAATCATGAATAGGAGGCTATAAGGCATTTAGGAAATGATTCACCTGTTCATGATCTATGTCATATGATAGAGATAAAACCTCTAAGGATTATTTCTAATTCCCCATCCTTAACTTTTCAGAATATGTCTTTGAACTGTTAGAATGGTGGACAAGATGGTAACTATCCCTTGCTTGATGATCAATCTCCTAACACTTACATTTCTAATATAGAGATTCGCAATGCCTTATGGCTATTGGCCAAAGTTGTAACCACTCAACTAAACCAACAAGTGTGTACCCTTGGGATTAATATGAGAGGGAAGAAAAAGTCTATAAGAGCCCGAGTTGATGGTGTTTCATCTTCTTTTGGTATTTTAGCACCCAAAAATAAAAAGAAGACACCTTTTTTCCATTTGTCAAGAGTGTTGTAAGAAGCATAAAAGAAAGTGTTTGGTTGTCACTGATGGATGTTTCAAGTGTTATTGTATTGTGCATGGGTGTATAAGCTTACTGAAAGTGTACAAAGTGTGGGAAGCTCCATAAGGGTGAATGTCTAGCAGGCTCTAATGATTGTTTCACATTTGGGAAGCCCGACCATCTTGCAAAGGATTGTAAGAGTGGGCAAACACAAGGAGCCCTGAAATCTAATAGGTTTTATGCCCTTCATGGTCATCGAGAGGTGGAAGAAGCCCCAGATGTAGTTATCGGTATATTGGAAGTTTGTGATTTTGATGCTTATGCACTTTATCTGTTGGAAAATTTGTATTTTGTCACACCATTTCTTGCTAATGGATTTCCTATATGTCCCAAAACTCTTGTTGAGCCTTATAAATTTAGCACTCTCATTGGTGAGTGCATTCTTGTACAAAAGGTCTATAGATATTGTCTCATGTCCATCATGCATAAAGTTATTCCTAATGATTTGGTAGAGCTTTCTATGGTAGATTTTGATGATATACTTGGGATAGATTGGTTGCATGCTTCTTATGCCTTGATAGAATGTTGAACCCGTATTACTAAGTTCCAATTTTTAAATGAGCCTACTCGTAAGTTAAAGGGTGGTAGTTTTTCATGTGAAGGTTGGTTTATTTCGTATGTCAAAGCAAGCAAATTAAATTTTAAGGGATGTGTCTACCATTTGGTAAGGGTTAGAGATGTCATATCCGAAAGTCCTTCTTTTGAGTCGGTTCCCATAGTCAATAAGTTTCTCGATGTGTTCCTTGAAGCACTGCCCAGTATCCCTCCCGGAAGGAAGATAGATTTTGGCATAGAACTTTTGCTTGCCACCTAAACTATGTCAATCCCTCGTTATAGAATGGCCCCGGTGGAATATAAAGAACTAAAAGAGCAATTGAAGGACTTGCTAGAGAAGGGATTTATTAGATGTAGTAGATCCCTATGGATGTCCCTAGTATTGTTTTTAAGGAGACAGAAGGATCACTCTGAATGTGCATAGACTCTTTCCAACTCAATAAAGTCATTATCAAGAACAAGTATTGAATCCCAAGGATCAATGACCTATTTGATTAATTATGAGGGGATACGCACTTTTCCAAGATCGACTTTAAGATCTGGTTGTCATTCAATTGAGGATGAGGAAATATGATATTCCCAAAATAACATTTTAGGCAAGGTATGGACCTTTGAGTTTGTGATAATGTCTTTTGGATTATCCAATGCACTAGCTATCTATATGGACCTTATGAATATTGTGTTTAAGCCCTACTTTGATATGTTTGTGGTGGCATTCATTGATGATATTTTAGTTTATTCATGGGAAGAAGAAGATTGCAAAGAACATTTAAGAGTGGTCTTGAAAACCTTGAGGGATGAGAAGATGTGTGCCAAGTTTAATAAATGTGAATTTTCGTTGAAAGAGGCCACATTTCTTGGGCATATTGTGTTCGGTAATGGGATAAAAGTTGACCCCAATAGGACGGTAGCAGTAAGAAATTAGCCAAGGCAATTGACTCCTACGGATATTAGGAGTTTCTTAGGCCTAGCGGGTTATTATAGATTATTTGTTCAAGGGTTCTCCTCTATTGCGTTGCCATTGACTAGTTGACCCAAAAGAAAGTGAAGTTTGTGTAGATGGATAAGTGCGAGAAAAATTTCCAAATATTGAAGGATAAGTTGACTTCAGCTCCAATTTTAACATTGTCAGAGGGTACCGATGGGTTTGTTATATATTGGTATGCCTCAAGGATTGGCTAGGGTTGTGTGTTGATGCAAAATGGTAAGGTGATTTCTTATGCTACAAGGCAACTAAAAGTGCATAAAAGGAATTGCCCAACCCATGATCTTGAACTAGCGGCCGTAGTATTTGCATTGAAGATATGGGATCACTATTTGTATGGGGTTGACATAACCCAGTCCTAGGGCCTAGATGTAACATGGAGAATGGGAACCGAAGGGATCGCCAAAAAAGACTCTTAAGCATGCGTAGCACATCATTAGTTTTGCAGAAGCAATAAAATATGAATAAGCAGATAGTACATAATTTCTAAGGGAAACGGGGCTTTGGACTCACGCTATGGGGATGTGATAGGGAAGAGGATAAACATGAATCACATAGCAAATAAGTCTAAGGGGCAAGTAAGTATGACAAACGCTATGGGGCATTTAGGGACTTCAGACTTCCAAATTGTCAACATAGAAAACATTCACCATAAAAGGGATAAGGGACTAAGGGCAAACCTCAAAAATATACAGATATAATAAGAGTCGAGGTCATAACATACAACCCATATATCTAACAACACCTCTAACTACAAAAGGAGTGGGGTCCAAGACATCTCCTAGGCTCACCCTCAAAGGTAGTTCCAAATATAGAATAGTCCAAATAAAAGCATGAAAGTAAATGGATATTGTCCCAAGAATGGAGGACTCACTAGTAGCAATCTTTGAACAATTGTCTAGCCACGAAGAGAAGGGCAAATAGGAGCTTTGGTATATACATGGTGAGATCATATAGGCAAAAAGTATGCACTGTGTCACAACCCATGCCTAGGGCCTTGACGTGACATGGTGTATGGGGAACTAGAAAGGGCCCCAAGCAAGCCTCTTAACATATCATTACACATCATTGGTTGCAGAAGCAATAAAAACAACAACAAGAGTATAAAGCAAGGATAAGGGACTAAGGGAACTCTTCTATATCATAAAACATTAAAGAGTCAAAGATAGTTAAGGCTCATATCATCATTACACAACTTGTCCAATAACACCTCTAACATAGAATTTAGCGGGGGCCAAGATAAGCAACCGAGCTCACCCTCATAGTCAAACCATATAAATAAAGGAAAGATAGTCTTAGTATAACATAAGAACAAAATAAATCATCCTCAGAGTTAACGACTCACCAACTAGCTTGAGAAAGATTGTACTACTCATATAGAGGAGGAGGAGGATCAAATGGGGCTCCGGTCCCTACATGGTAACATCATGTAGGCATAAATTATTCTTTAGTACATTTGAATGTACTAAGTATGTAGGATGTAATGCAACAAGAGATAAGCAACATAATCAAAATACATAAATATAGACAATGAATAAGCATATAGTGATATGGCATGCATGGATGATGCTTAGAGTAAATCATGCTTACATAGAATATAATACATGTGCAGAAAGTGTCCATCAATATAGAATATCCAAGGCCTACCACCTTCTTGGAGAGGCAATTGAGGTATAAACACCTTAACATTTGTCAATCATGGTATCACGGGCCTACTACCTCCTAAGTGAGGCAATCGAGGTATAAACCGCTCAATGTGGTTATTGAGGTACATACCCCCCCCAATCATGGTAGCACAGGACTACTACCTCCCAAGCAAGACAAACGAGGTATAAACCCCTCAATATGGTTACTCGAGCCTACTACCTCCTGAGCAAGAAAATCGAGGTACTAAACCCTTAGTATGGTTACTCCGGCCTACAACCCTCCGAGCGAGGCTTGGTCAACTCACAATACTATAGAGGAAAATGACACATATATACATTACTTTCATCATCATAAAGTCATTCAAATAATAAGCTATGCTTTAGACCTTCAACAACTCAAGAATCCATAACTAGACATTTTATCAAACACTTGGTGGGTGTGTAATGCTAATGTAAAATCATGCAATTCAAGAGTGAAATCATACAAGAAAATCCAATGTAAAACAACCCACAAAAACTTGGTAATAACATCATGCAATATATATCAAAATCCTTCATCAAATCTCAAGATGGATCTAAGATTCACAGCTCAAAACGTGCTTAAACAGTCATACTTTTACAAACCCCCGACATAGTTCATTGTCAAATTCATAGAAAATAAGACCCATAAGTAAATAAACTTAGAAATATGAGATTTAGGTAAAAAGGAAGCTTGGGCATTATGGGTGAAAGGACCCAATGGTTGAAACCCACATACATTGACTTTGGAGAATTCTTGATGAAGTTGGAAATGCAGACTTGAAGCTTGAGTGAAATCCTTAAGATCAGAATGAGTTTTGGGACTTAAAATTTTGGGCGAAATTTTTGTTCTAGTGTTTGATAGAGTGTAGGGGAATGTCTTGTATGATATGAAGGTGAAATATGGCTAAGTGTAGGTATTTTCACGCATTGGAAGGCTTAGGCCCAAGACCTAAAAGCCTTGGACCGAACTGGAAAAACTAGTAAAAAAATAACATAGGTTCGTATCTGGTCCACGACATGGACCCAACGTGAAGGACATTTTTACACAGGTCCACAACGACTGTCGCGTCATGGTACTATCGATTTTGGAATTTGAACTTTTGGGAAATTGAAATTGTGATTCTTTTGCTTTAGAATCTGAGTTAGACCTATTTCTCGCTTAATTTTACCCCCCTGATCAATAATATGAAGTCGAATTTTTGATATCATATAGAAATTTTGAGATATATGAAAATTACGATTTCGGGCACCTCCAAGGCACATTTTTGGGCACTTTTTGGGGTCATTTCATAAATCTCAATATAAGTGTTAAAATCGCCATGAACATTATCAATAAAAACATAAACGCATGCAAATGATATAAGGGCTGATACATGAGGCATGAAGTCACATAGGAGACTTAGAATTTAGTACCTTATGCTTAAGTAGAATGGAAGAGATAAGGATATTGATTTTGCATGTCCGCTTCGGCCTCTCATGTAGCACTTTTGACTTGTTGATTCCTCCAAAGGACTTTAATGGAAGCATTATACTTGTTCCTCAACCTCTTTACTTGTCTATCCAAGATCTCTACTGGAACTTCTTCATAAGTCAAGTTGTCTTCAACAACACCCACAACATCCAATGGGACAATAGCATTCGGATCACCCACACATTTCCTCAACATGGACACGTGAAACACCAGATGAACCAAGTCCATTTCACTAGGCAACTCCAACTCATAGGCCACCTTACCAATTCTTCTCAACATCCTATATGAACCCACAAATCTTACACTTAATTTACCCTTCTTACCAAAACGAACGACACCTTTCATGGGTGACACCTTCAAATAAACCCAATCACCAACTTTAAACTCAAGCTCTCTTCTCCTCACATTAGCATAGGACTTTTGACGACTTTAAGCTGTTTTCAACCTTTCTCTGATAAATCTTACCTTCTCCACAGCCTCCATAACTAGATTCGGACCCAACAAAGCCATTTCTCCTACTTCAAACCACCTAACCACTGATCTATAACGTCTACCATAGGGGGCCTCAAAACGAGTCATACTAATGCTAGAATGATAGGTATTATTATAAGCAAACTCAATCAATGCAAGATGATTATCCCAACTACTCTTAAACTCCAAAATACAAGCTTTAAGCATATCTTTGAGAGTTTGGATAGTTCTTTCGGCTGGGCCATCCATTGATGGTGAAAGGTCATACTAAGCTTTACCTTGGTTCCAAGACCTCTTTGGAAGGACCTCCAAAAGTGTGAAGTGAATTGAGCACTATGATCCAATATAATAGACAAGGGCACCCCATGCAATCTTACCAACTCATGAATGTATAATTTAGCTTAGTCTTCAGCGCTATAAATAGTCTTAATTGGTAGAAAATAAGCCAACTTTGTCATCCTACCAACCATAACCCAAATAGAATCAAACGCTTTTCGAGTCTTAGGCAACCCAACCACAAAATCCATGTTAATTTCCTTCCACTTCTAAGTAGGAATCTTTATATCTTGGGTTAGGCCACCCGGCTTTGGTGTTCGGCTTTGACTTGTTGGAAATTATGACAATCAAATACAAATTGACAATGTCTTTCTTCATACCTCCCCATTAAAACACATCCCTCAAATCCTATACATCTTGGTAGACCCGAGGTGGATACAATAGGAAGAATTATGAGCCTTATCAAGAACCTTTTCTCTCAAGTCATCAATACTAGGCACATACAACCTATCTTAGTACCTAACAGCACCATCTCCCCCTTGGGAGAAAACCTCCACCTTGCCTTCTTTCACCAAGGCCTTCAATTGTAACAAGGAGGGGTCAAGATTTTGCTTTGCTTTGACCTCATCAACCGAGGAAGATTTTGAACCATCATTAATCATAATACCACCATTATCAACCTCTTAGAACCTAACCCCTAATCTAGCCAACAAATGAACCTCCCCAGCTACCTCATTGCCCCCATAATTAACATGAGCTAAGATACCCATAGACACCCTACTCAAAGCATCCGCCACAATATTAGCTTTACTGGGATGATAATGCATACTCATATCATAATCCTTAAGAAGCTCTAACCACCTTTGTTGTGTCAAGTTGAGATCTTTTTGAGTGAACACATATTGGAGGCTCTTATGATTGGTGAACACATCAACATGTATCCCATACAAATAATGATGCCAAATTTTCAAAGTAAATACCACGACGACCAATTCTAGATCATGAGTAGGATAATTCTTTTCATGAACTTTGAGTTGCCTAGAAGCATAGGCTATCACCTTATCATTTTGCATCAAAACACAACCCAAACCAATGTATGAGGCATCATAATACACAACAAACTCTTCCAACCCTTTCAGTAGAGATAAGATAAGAGTAAACACAAGCTTATCCTTCAAGGTTTGGAAACTCTTTTCACACTCATCGGTCTACACAAACTTAGCCTTCTTTTGAGTCAACTCAGTCCTGGGAGAAGCAATAGAAGAGAACCCATTCACAAATATTCAATAGTAACCTGCAAAGCCTAAGAAGCTTCTAATGTCCGATGGAGTCAATGGTTTAGCGTAATTTCTAATTGCATCTATCTTTTAAGTGTCCACCTTAATACCATTCCCCGAAACCACATGACCTAGAAAGGCAACCTCTTTCAACCAAAATTCACACTTCTCATATTTAGCATACAACTTCTCTTCCCTCAATCTTTGTAGCACTACCCTCAAATGAGCCACATGCTCTTCCTCACTATGAGAATAGATCAAAATATTATCAATGAAAACCACCACAAATAAATCAAGGTAGGTTTTAAAGACTCTATTCATAAGATCCATGAAGATAACTGGTGCATTAGTCAACCCAAAAGACATAACCATAAATTTATAATGCCATACCTAGTCCGAAAGGCCATCTTAGGAATATCACACACCCTCACCTTCACTTGATGATACCCGAACCGAAGATCAATCTTAGAGAAGTGACTAGCCCCTTGAAGTTGGTCAAACAAATCATCAATCCTTGGGAGAGGGTACTTATTCTTGATGGTAACCCTATTAAGTTACCTGTAGTCAATACACATTCTAGAGACCCATCCTTCTTCTTAACAAACAACACTGGTGCACCCTAAGGTGATTGGATATGCCTAATAAAACCCTTCTCCAACAAATTCCTCAATTGCTTCTTTAACTCCTTTAACTCCATCGGGGCCATACGGTAGGGGGGAATAGCAATTGGTTGAGTATCGGGAAGAAGGTCTATACCAAAGTCTATTTTCTGTCTGTAGGAAAAATGAGAATGTCACTAGGAAAGACATCAAGGAACTTATTTACCATTGGAACGGACTCTATAGGAAGGACTTTGGACTCCACATCCCTAAACCTCACAAGGTGATAAAGACACCCCTTAGAGATCGACTTTTGGGCTTTAATGTATGAAATAAACATATCCTTGACTACCGCATCATGAATCTCCCACTCAAAGATGAGTTCATTTGGGAATTGGAATTTGACCCTACTGGTTCTACAATCAATAGGGGCATAATATGTATGCAACCAATCTATCTCAAGAATAATATCAAAATCAACCATATCCAACTCAACAAGATCATAAGGCAATATTCTATGCAAGATGCAAATGGAATAATTTCTATGGACTTTCTAGCAACAATAGATGCACCAATAGGAGTAGACACCCTATAAGACTCACACAACAATTTGGGCTCAACATGAAATGTTTTGGCAATAAGAGGAGTAAGAAAAGAAAGAGTGGCACCCGGTTCTATCAATGCATACACATCAAAATTAAAGACTTTTAACATATCAATGACGACATCGGGAACCTCATTAACCCCTAACCTCCCATGAAGAGCATAAAACCGATTGTGCCTTGGGACACCACCTTGTTGGCCTCCTCTACCCAAAGGAACTGCATTAGCACCCCAGCCTTGAGGATGAACATCCTTACCTTTGTTGTAATTTCAAGAGAAATCTATGACCTTATGCCCTACCTCCCCATAACCATAACAAGCATTAGTATTCCTCAAGCATGGGCCACTATGACCCCTACCACATCTTGGACACATATCATTAGGACCCACACGCACATCACCTTGGTCCCTAGGAAAGTCATTGGCAAACCTCCTATTAAAAGCATGAGAAGACCCTTGGCATTGATAAAATTGGCCACCTTTGCGACTTTGGAATTTACCATCAAAATGGGCCCTCTTGGCCTCATGACCCCTTCTCTTCATCAACTTTTCCTCCTCCATTTGTTCGACATAGGTCATTAAGCAGGAAAAGTCCATGTCACTATTCAACATAGCAGACCAGCACTCCTCAATCACCAAGTTAATACACCTATCACAAACTTGTTCATTCTAGACCTTGGGTCGGTAACCAAGTGTGGAACATATTTTGAGAGTTGGTTGATCTTGAGGGCATATTCTCGCACACTCATAGATCCTTGATTCAAATTCATGAACTCCACCATTTTGCCTCTCTAAGCTCAAGAGGAAAGAATCAGTTGAGGAAAGCCGCCTTAAACTCCTCATATAAAACCATATTGTTGTTCCTCTTCTCCTCTTTCCATTGAGTGCACCATATTTGGGCCACCCCCTTGATTTTTGGTAAGCTACCAACACCGCCTTCTCTTCCGAACTCACACCCATGATAGACAACACTTTGTATAGCCCATAAATAAATTCTTGAGGGTCCTCATCCACCTTAGACCCATTGAACTCCGGCGGGTTCATCCTCATGAAGTCCCTCGCCCAAGATGCTGGAGTAGGAGCATGAGGCGCTTAGGCCCCTTGGCTGGCTTGGTTAGCCACAACTTGAGCTAACAAAGTTAGAGCATACCAGAGCACACCATGAGAGGATTGTTCCTTAGGTGTGCGAGCTCTTCTTCCTCTTGTGTTGGGAATAATCTAGCATAGCAAAGAACAATTGTTGGGGGGTGAACCTTACCTTAACTTCTATAGCACAGAGTAATAAGAAGGAAAACATTTCCTAAAATGTTCTTATAGCCTCTTACTCATATTTGTGGTGCACAACATAACCATGAATAAGACTCTAATTGGCACGGTGTGTTAGATGCCGAGGACCATTAATAACCTAGTGCTCTGAAACCAACTTCGTCACGACCCAAGCCTAGAACCTTGACGTGACACGATGCATGGGGAACCTAAGGGGACCCCAAGCAAGCCTCTTAACATATCATTACACATCATTGGTAGCAGAGGCAATAAAACAACAACAAGAGTACAAAGCAAGGATAAGGAACTAAGGGAACTCTTCCATATCATAAAATATTAAAGAGTCAAAGAGAGTCAAGGCTCATATCACCATTACATACTTGTCCAATAACGCCTCTAAACATAGAACTTACCAAGGGCCAATACAAGCAACCGGGCTCACCCTCATAGTCAAAGCATGCAAATAAAGGAAAGAGAGTCCTATCATAACATAAGAGCAAAAGATATCATCCTTGGAGTTGAGGAATCACCAACTGGCTTGAGAAAGATTATACTAGCCACGTTGAGGAGGAGGATGGTCAAGCAGGGCTTTAGTCCCTATATGGTAATATTATATCGGCATAGAGTATGTATTAGTATGTTTGAATTACTTAGTATGTAGGATGCAATGCAACAAGAGATAAGCAACATAATCAAAATACATAAACATAGGTAATGAATAAGCGTATAACAATATGGCATGCATGGATGATGCTTAGAGTAAATCATGCTTACACAGAATATAATACATGTATAAGAAGTGACTGTCAATATAGAATATCCAAGGCCTACCACCTTCTCAGAGAGGCGATTGAGGTACAAACTCCTCAACTTGGTTATTAGGGTACATACCCCCAAATCATGTTAGCACGGGCCTACTATCTCCAGAGCGAGGCAATTGAGGTACAAACCCTCAATTTGGTTATTGAGATACATTCCCCCCAATCATGGTAACATGGGCCTACTACCTCCTGAGCTAGGCAATTGAAGTACAAACCCCTCTATGTGGTTGCTCGAGCCTACTACCTCTCGAGTGAGGCAAATGAGATACCGACCCCTCAATGTGGTTATCTGGGCCTATAAACCCCAGAGCGAGGCTTGGTCAACTCACAACACCATAGAGAAAAATGACACATATATACATTCCTTTCATCATCATAAAGTCATTCAACTGATAAGTCATGCTTTAGTTCTTCAACAACTCAAGAATCCATAATCGGGTGTGTAATCCTAGTATAAAGCCATGCAATTCAAGAGTGAAATTATGCAAGAAAATCCAAGGTCAAATCACCACCAATACTTGGTAATCATGCAATATACATCAAAACCCTTCATCAAATCTCAAGATAGATTCAAGATTCATAGCTCAAAACATTCTTAAATAGTCACACTTTTACAAAAACCTCAATATAGTTCATAGTCAAATTCATAGTAAATAAGACCCATAAGTAAATTAACTTAGAAACATGAGATTTAGGTAAAAAAGAAGTTTCGACACCGTGGGTGAAAGGATACAATGGTTAAAACCCACATACCTTGACTTCGAAAAATTCTTGATGAAGGTTGGAAATGGAGACTTGAAGCTTGAGTGAAATCCTTAAGATCCAAATGAGTTTCTGGACTTGAAATTTGGAGTAAAATATTTGTTTTAGTGTTTGAGAGAGTATTGGGGAATGTCTTCTATGATATGAAGGTGAAATATGGCTAAGTATAGGTATTTTCATGCATGGGAAGGCTTAGGCCCAAGACCCAAAGCCTTGAACCAAACTAGAAAAACTGGCAACAAAATAACATAGGTCTGCGTCTGGTCCGTGACTCAGACCCATCGCGGAGGACATGTTTGCACAGGTCCGCAATGGTTGTGCATTGTGGTTCCAGTGGATTGATCCTGGAAATCAAATTTTTGGGAAATTAAATTTGTGATTTGTTTTCTCTAAAATTAGGGTTAGACCCATTTCCCACTCAATTTTGCCCCTGGTCAAGAACATGAAGTCAAATTTTCAATATCACGCACTAATTTTGAGATATATGAAAATTACGATTTTGGGCACTTTTGATGCACATTTTCGGGCACATTTTTTGGGGGTCGCTTCATGTTGGTATTTAGAATGTACTAAGTATGCGGGGTGCAATGCAAAAAGAGACATAAGCCATAATAATCTAGATGCATAATCATAATCAATATATATAAACTCAATATGACATGTATGATTAATGTTGACTTGCATAACATAACCTATATATGTGGAAGGAGACTTTAACTGACATATAAGACCAAGTGAGCTATTACTTGGAATCATAATGAAATCCCTTCATCGGTAAAGAGGTGGTCTACTTGCCAAAGGAAAAGCATACTTCTCTTTAAGGGAATAGCACCCATTTTGTATGAAGTAACCTTTCAAACTGGAAAAACACCTATTTTTGATAAGATTTTCATATATAGCATATCATATTATGTCTTCTCCTTATGGAACAACACCCATTTCGAGGGTATCCTTTCTTATAGGAACGGTATCTATTTCGAAAAGGAACCTATGCTAGACATATAGTTCAAGGAAAGGGAGAAAGCCCTTGGGGATAGTTCTAACGACCCCAATCCATCAGTGCTAAGTTATCATCCCACAAGAATACACATACGTATATATATATATATACATGCTTTCAAAAAAGGCAATAGTCATGTCCAAATCATTTTAAAGAATACTTAGGCTTAAAAGTCAAATGCCATGCATAATAATTCATACTTAGGTCATAATACTCATTCATAGGATGTCACGACCCAAGCCTAGGGCCAAGACGTGACACAGTAAATGGAGTACCCGAAGAAACCCCAAACAGCCTCTTAGCATATTATTCACACATCTTTGGTCACGGAAGTAAAATAAACATCAATAAGAGTCAAGTATAAAAAGGGAAGCGGGACTAAGGGAAGTCTTTCATAAATATAGAAACATAAGTAGAGTCAAGCTCAAAAGCATATTCAAACTTAGTATCCAATAACACCTCCACTTTAGAATGGAGTGGGACCCAAGATATTTCTTGGGCTCACCCTCATAATAATAAGCATCCAACATAAGGAACAAGTCTCATCATAGCATGAAATAAAGTAGATATTGTCCAAGGAGTTGAGGACTTACCAAAAGCTTTCTTGGAGAATCGAACTAGCCACGTGGAAGAGGATGACCAAAAGGAGATCCGGTTCCTACATAGTGATATTATGTAGGCATAGAGTATGCATTAGTACATTTGAATGTACTAAGTATGCCGGATGCAATGCAACAAAGACATAAGCCATAATATTCAAAATGCATAATCATAATCAATGGATAGATAATCTCAATATGACATGCATGATAAATGTTTGTAACAAAACATACTTGTAGAACAACTAACTTGCATAACATATCATATATATGTGGAAAGAGACCTCAACTGACATAGACCAAGTAACTACAACTTGGAATCCAAGGAATATCATCCCCTCAGTATAGGTAACTAGGCATGACAACCCCCGGCGAAGTGTGGTCTACTTGCCAAGCCAAACCAAACATGAGAACATGAACTAGATGGATCCACTAGTATAGTAAGGGTAAATACATAATCCTATGGTGGCACATAGTTTAGAGACTAAAGACTTTATATAAGGACCCCTTGAGTCGAGCCTCAATCTTAAGCCTCAATCGGTGCTAAGTCTAATCCCACGGAATACTTGAAATAATCATACTTTAATAATATCCTGAGTAACTTGTAAGAAACATGATAACATGACATGAGTAGCTCATTAATATGCTTGACATCTATTAGTGAGCCTAACTTAAATATGAGAGTAAATAATAATCATACATGATCCCTTGCCTAGACATGAATGTCTCACAAGAGGTTAAAATCTTGAAATAGGGCTCAACTTGATACTTGTAAAATAATGGATACTTTTCATGAATTCAATACATGCCTGATAGCCCTTAATCATCATGAAATCATTTGACTTGAAAATCATGTAATAGTTCATCAACAACTTGAGAATTCTTGTCATGTAATTTTATCAAACATATGGTGAGTTTATGATACTTGTTCAAAATCATGCAACTCAAAAGCAAAACAAGAAGAGTAAGCTCAATGGAGATTAATCCACCAATATTGTAGTACAATCCTCATTTAGGGTATCTTGAATTCCATCACAAAAGTTCATAATACTTTATAGTTTCATAACTCAACTCATGCATAGTCTCAATAGACAAAAATCACTTCATGGAATAAGCTTGAAATAGAAGTTCATGCATAACTAATCAATACTTAATAAAACTCCAATGTAATTTATGTTCATAATTTAAAATAAGAGATACACATAAATAATACAACTTGAAATCATGCAATTTTCATAAAAAGAGAAGGTTGGGTTCCATGGGTAAAAGGACCCATGGATGAAGACCCATATACCTTAAACCTTGAATTTCTTGAAATGAACTTGAATGAGACTTGAAGCTTGAGATGGGTTCTTGAGTTCCAAAATTAAGTTTGAAATCCTTGAATTTGAATAAGAGATTTGATAAAGTCTTGGAGAGGTTTTAGAGAGGGTTTTGTGAGTTATAGTATTGAAAAATGGCTAAGTATAGAAGATTTTAGCGTTTAAATGGGCATGGGGCTATTACCCCAATGCCCTTGTATGAAATAAGAAAACTGAGGAGAAACTTATACTGGTCCACATCCTGTCCGCAACACAGACCAAATGTGGAGGGCAAGTTACATTAGTCCATATCCAGGCATGTTGCGGCCTGGGCACAGATAATCACTGGAAATTCGAAAATTGGTGAAAAATAATTTTCTCTTCTGGTCTTCTAAAAAATCCAGGTTATAATCATTTCTCACTCAATTTTGCCCCCGCATCAAGAATATGAAGTCAAAATTATAAAATCACACATGAATTTTGAGATGTATGAAAATTACAAATTATGAGGCATTCCAAAGCATATGAGGGGTGTTTCATAGGAATAGCCCATTTATGTATACGGAATGGTGCAAGCACCCGAATGCTTAAAGAGCCATAATCAAAGACATATATGTGATCATATTCTTGTCATAACCATAATCATATCAAAATCATATTGTATAACATAATTGGGCTTAACCCACTTTATAATTTCCATAAGTTCCAATGTATATGAATTTATATGCCAAGAATGATGAGGGTATAGTATCGGTAATTAAGATTCAATCTACAATCAATCATATAATATAAATTTCAAGGGAAAACATAATTAAATCCATATTTAAAATTATAATATAATCACCCTTGCATAAACAAACCTTCAAAATGAACATGCATATTCATATCTTCGTAAATCCAATCTAAATAATTATAAAGGGCTTGAAGTAACTCAAAATCATAAACAAAGTCCAGCCCACACATGAATTGAACTTAAATAATCATAATAATGAAAACCCACATTTAAAGTAAGCTTAAATGCATGAAAGTGACTTGAAAAAATTTTGTGTCTCCTTGATTAGAAGAAACCAAGGATCAAAACCCAAATACCTTATCAACTTAATGAAGAGAATACCCAACTTGGAGAGGATAAAGTGAAAACCCTAGCGTGTTTCCTTCTTCTTGGAAGCTTGAAGACTTGAGAGTAGTTGAGAAGAGTTTTGGAACTTCGGTTATTTTGAGTGAGTGGAAATGTGATGAACTAGGGTTGGAAATGGGTGATATAGGGTGTACAAGAGGCAAAACGACGAGGTATTGGGCTTAGGGTATGGGAAAGGTCAAAAAATCCCTTTTTATAACTGATCAAATAGGTTCCACGAAAGCCCATTTACAGGTCATAATTCATTTCACGACCCATAGAGAGGGTCGTAGAAAAAGACAATTTGACAGTACTTCACTAAAATAGGCATATGTTTTTGGTCCAAACTCTAAATAAGGTGAAACTAGTTATATTGGAAAGCTAATTTAAAGAGATTTCATTTATTGAATGATTCAGCTTCTAATTCATTATGTGTTAAGAGATATGATGATTTGAAGTTAACATATATACAAACCTATACTAGAACTTAAGTGATTGGAATCGTTTGCACTTGACTTGATGAGAAAGAGGCTTGGAATTTCATGAGGGGTCATGGAGGGGCAAGATAAAACATTTAAGGGAATAGAAAAGGTCAAAACTTTCCTTATAAAAATCATCGGACAGGACCATGAGACCCCATCTATGAGTCATAGAGCATTCTATGGGTCGTAGATGAGCTTCCGTAAAATAAGGGATCTGAAATTGAGTTATAGGAATTTGTCACGAAACCTTCTTCACGGGCTTTACGGGTTGTCTAGCAAGTCATAGATTGAACTCCTGAAGGATCCTAGATTTCACCAAGGCTGACCAGGTTCCATGAAACCATATATGAGTCATAGTTCATTTTATGACTCATAAACCCTCTCGTACACACCGCCAGTTTCTCCAAAAATTTTCCAAAGCTTATTTTCTTGTATCTCTCATATCCTTCATAGGTGGGGTCATACATTATCTCCCCCTTGGTAACATTCATCCCCAAATATGCTAAAGAAAGCTCTAAGAAATGGAATACATGCACCCTATGTCAATGCACCATATACAAAAATGCAACACATACAACATTTAGAATCCTTAAACCATCTCACAAATAGCATTTACAATACAACATTAAAATCATATAACCATGCAAAAATAACATGATAATGACATGTAAAGAGAAGAGGTTCTAATCAGGAAGGATCGTAGGACCCCAAGCTAAATTATAATGGAAGAGATAGTGTTATTGGTTTTCACATCTGCTTTAGCTTCTCTAGTCACACCGTTGACCTGTCGCTTCCTCCAAAGACCTTGACAGATGCTACACCTTTATTCCTCAACCTTTTTATGTATCAGTTCAATATTCCCACAGAACTTCTTCATATGTCAAACTTTCCACCCACAACTCCTACAACCTCTAAGGCATTTGAGTCACCTACCACCTCCTCAACATAGACACATGGAATACCGGATAAACCAACTCCATCTCGTTAGGAACTGAAGTTCATAAGAACCCTACCAATCCCTTTCATCATTTAGCAAGGACCCACAATCCTTTGGCTCAAATTTCCCTTCTTGCTAAGACGAACAACACCCTTTGTGGGTGAGACTTTTAGCTGCACCCAACCAATATACCTCCTTCAAACCTTTATACATCTTTTCATAATTGGGGTGAATATAATAGGATAAGTTATGTGCCTCCTTCAAAATCAAATCCTTCGAGCAATCATCATTTGGTAGACTCAACTTAACTTGGTGTCCAAAAGCACCATCTTCCCCTTGGGAGAAAACCTCCATCTTGCCATCTTTCACCGATGCTTTCAATTCTAACATAGCGGGGGCGAGGTCCTGCTTAGATTGGCCACTTCAATCAAAGAAGGGTCAAAAAAATCTAGAACCACCATCACTCCATCTTTTGGCCTCATCTAACCTAACTCCCAACTAAGCCAAACAATGAACTTTCTTTTTCTTGAGATTCACTTTGTCTCCCTCACCTTACACTGCATGCCTAATAGATGTAACCTCTTTTAATCATAACCCACATATATGAAACTTAGAAAACGACTTCCCTTCCTTCCAGGTTTGCAATACTACCCTCAAATCCTCACATGCTCTCCCTCGCTTCAGGAGTAAACAAAAACATCATCAATAAATACGACAACAGTCATACCAAGGTAGGGTATACCCCTATTCATGAGACCCATAAATATTACGTGTGCTTAATTTAGTCGGATAATATCACTATAAATCTAAAATGCCTACACCTTGTCCGGGAAGCCGCCTTGGGCATATCACACTTCCTCTCCCTTATTTGATGGGATCCAAAGCAAAGATCTATCTTAGAAAATTGACTATCCCCTTGTAGTTGATCATATAGGTCATCTATTGTTGCAAGGGATTTTTGTGCTTTATTATGACCTTATTGAGTTGCCAACTATCGATAAACATTCTTAGTTAGCCATCTTCCTTCTTTATAATCAATACCGATATACCCAAAGGTGACTTACTAGGCTCTTTAAGACCCTTCTAATAAATCTTTCAGTTGATCCTTTAACTTTACCGGGATCATATGATAGGGAGGAAGGGAAACGAGTTGAATATCAGGGGAAAGTCTATACTAAACTTTGTTTCCCATTTGGGAGGAGGACCAGGAAATTCATCCAGAAGAACATCAAGAAACTGGTTAACCACTGAAATCAACTTAATAAGGAGGGACTCTAGACTCAACATCCCTAAACCTTACAAGATAGTAAATACAACTCTTGAAAATCAATTTTTTCAGGCCTTAAGACAAGAAACAAACCTAACCTTAACCGTTGAATTATGACCTTCCCACCCAATGATAGGCTTATAAGAAATTTGTAACTTATCCTACTCCACATATACAAGAGTTACTTCGAACTTTCCTATGGATCCATCCACCTTTTTATGTTCCAACTTTGCATCATCAAGACATTTTTATGCATCATGAAGGGCCTTCTCATGTGATTCTTTAGTCATCTTGATGGTCGCAAAGCCTCATACTCTGCATATGACTTGAAGAAATTCTCAATAAAATCCTACAAAGTAGAAATATCAATAATGTTGATCTTTTTTATTTCTTCAAGAGTTGAAGCAATACTCAATTCTAATTCAGCGAAACCATTTAAGGAACCCAAAGAAAATTATGTAATTCCATCCACACAAGCACTTCATATCTCAAAAATAAAGGTTGATTTGACATAAAAATGAATTTCTTGTGGATCAAAAGGTGGAGCGCTAGGCTGCACTGGCCATAAAGAAGGTTGGAATAACTTTCGACGTATGATTTGATTGGTAGTAACTTCAATTGCATTGTTCCATTTATTTGGGGAAGTTTCTTGTCATTTAAAAAATTGGAAGATAAGACTATTTTTTATGGAGATATTTCGTTTTTAAGGGAAGGCTGAGATTTTTTTGCAGCTGCATCAATATCATCAAAGCCCATAACAATATCCTTAATCACGTCATAGCCAAGATAGTCGTCAGATAGATCTTGAAGGTCCAACTAAAAACATGAAAGGAAAAGAGGCCAATCAGATTTTTTGGGTTGCAAGAAGATTTAGTATAGGTAAAAAAAATGAAAAGAAAAGAAAAGAAAAGAAAAAGGAGGACTCTACCTGTTTTGCTAAATCAGACAACGATGCAGAGTTTGGATCCTCATCCACAAAGGTGTTATCATCAATGATAATTGAGTTTAGATTGCAACAAGTGTCATCTAGCTCCTGCGCCTTTCTTTTTGGACAATGCCAGTGATGATCCATACCTTCTATTGAAGTAGAAGAAACATTGGCTTGATTAACACCACCTGACGAGTAAGTATGTAGGAATTGTTGTCAACTTTTTAAAGCAACGGTGGTCACCTTTGAGGCTAATGTGAGGCGGCTCAATTTTGGTTTTGAGGAATATATGTCCCTTTCAGAGTTTCGAAGGTATATCTATGCCTAAGCTTAGAATAAGAATATGGCTTTTGTTTTGATTGATCAGAATCCCTTTTAGATGATAATGGTGTATGGTCTTGCTTTGAATTTTTTAAAATGATATGCTAACTTTCTTTTGAAGGGTTTGCCCTATGAGATGGCCATCAGTCCACGTACTCACGAATCATTAATGGAATGTCTTCTAATGGCTGCATTGTGATGATGACTTGAAGAAGTACCAAGTCAAAGGGAGGAACTCCAAAGTTGCACTAATGTTGACAACGTACTATCATATGGTCGTTCCATAAGATCTCTGAGGATATCTTGACAAAAATCAAATTGTCGACTAAATCTCATAGGACTATAGGACTTCACGACAAAATTTGAATCATGCTTAAGTGTGACATAGCTTGAGTAAAGACTTATGATAAATTCATTCCATGAATTTGAGAGTTGACCATTATGAATAAGATGCAAATCTTTTTCTTGTAATAGTGCCAAGTGATCTAGGCGACGAGCATCATCTTGTTAAAATAACTTTCGAGCATCAAAAAAACTAAAACATTTAGCCATTTTCTCACCCAAAATCTGCATAGGGTATGGTTCGATATGCGTGACAAGCATGATGATGGGTCCCAAAATACTCTTCTTGTCATCCATATACATAGTGTATAGGAAAAAATATATTTGCCATACTCAAATTGGAAGAATTAGACATGTCTCTCAAGCCACGATATGTACTTGCAAGAACTTGGACTGCTAGAGAGAATTTTTCTCCATGAGCCATCAAACTTGTAGCTTTGAAAATGCTAGCACGCATGTAACTAACTTCCTTGTTCAGAAGAACAAATTTGTGGAGACAACAAGCAAGCAAAGTTGCCAAGTTAATCTCATCTCTAAGCGACTCTTTCATGCCTAGCTTAACAAAAGGCGCATTCTCATCATCGGACCGTGAAAGAAAATTCATGTCAATGTGTATGGACGGATTATAGTTGAACCTTGGCTTTGTGGCTCCTGCCTTTGACACCCTCTATGGATGCTCCGTATATCTATTCCATCCTCTAAACCAAAACATCATCCAATCGTAGATGGACACCTCATGGAGATCACCTTTGACTAAGTTGTAGAAAGCCAAAAATAAATGTAGACAGCTTTTGGGAAGAAACAAAAATGTCCCTTAGCCCTATATTCCCCTTTCTTTTTCTCTATATTGTTTTTGTATAATTGCTTCTGTGACCAAGGATGTATAATGATATGCTAAGAGGCTTGTTTAGGGTTCCTTCGGGTTCCCCATTCGTCGTGTTACGTCTAGGCCCTAGGTCCGAGTTATGACAAATCTTAAGTTGAAGATCATGAAGAGAAGAATCATAGGATTATATATTTTTAGATTTCATAAATATTATAACCTTCACACAAATTATTGAAATATAAATGTTAGACCCCATTTTTTTTTTAAATTAAGGATAATTATCCAATTGGGAAATATTGTTGTGGATATCGTGTAATTTAAACTTAAGTATATTT
>JAOTQJ010187091.1:0-22135 GCA_025642045.1 Solanum sejunctum | reverse complement strand
CCCCAAACTTCAACCAACAATTTCTCTCTCAATTTTGATCGAATTTGAGCGATTCAAAAGGCTAAATTGTATATTTTCCAAGGAGAACACCATGAGAGTTTTAGAAATTGATTTTGGTGCATCATTTAAGGTAAAATTTTTGATCTTGAGCTGCATTTTATTATATTTTGACAACTTTAACATGCTATTTCTTCCTCATATTTGCTTCATTTTTGAATTAGTTTTCGTTGTTGAATTCCTTATCACTTGGGGAAAATTTTCATACATAAATTTTCAGATTCACCCGAATTAATTGATTTTAGTATCGTTAGATTCATTATATAATTTTGATGCTATATTTGAATAGATTTTAGTGAATTGGAGTGTCATAGAAAGGGAAAAGCTTCGGAATTGACGTGATTTGAGACTTTGTATAAGGCAAGTGGATTTTTACCCTTTTGTTAAATATGTTGAACCTCGTATGCTCCAATGTGTATACAATTGAGCATTTTGGGGTAGAGATGTATTTATGTAGGCCTTGATTAAAATATTTTGAATTGGATAATTATTGTATGGTGATATTTGACTTGTGAATTACTGTTAGAGATTTATTATATGTGAACTAGTGATTATTTGTTATTGATATCAAAGTGATACTTACTTTTAGAAGTGAATGTTGTTAAGGTTGTGATGGTATTGAGATTGAGGATATTGCAACATTTATGGTATTGAGCTACCCATTCTTGATTTTGAAACATATGAATTCGTATGGGCATCTTACACATTTTATTTCCATGAACATAATTATTTTGCATTTACTATGCGTTTGCTGCATGATCCAAGAAAAGAAATATAAAGTCAAAGGAAAATGATTCTGGCTAGTGAAAAAAATAAAAAACCCAAGGGAAATGGTTCTGGCTAGTGAAAAAGAAAAGACATGAAAAGCCGAAGAAAAATAATTTTGGCTAGATATGAAATAAAAATTGCCGAAGGAAAATGGTTCTGGCGGATACATGGTCCATGTGTGGCCCCTATGGATTCTAACTGAGGCATGTTTATGATCAGCGAATGTGTATCGTAGGACATACATTCATAATTTTACGTGATATTGCATTGCATTGTATAACATTATTTACATCTCACGACATTCATTTTTATCCCAAAATGCTCTGGCTTGTTATGATTTTATGGAGTGCTATTGAGATTGGTTTTTCTGGATGAACATCTTCTACTCATTGAATTTGCTTACAACAATAGCTACCACTCTAGTATTACCATGTCTCCCTTTGAAGCTTTATATGGAAGGCATCATATATCCTCGGTTGGGTGGTTTAATATGGGGTAATTGGATTTTTTAGGTCCAAATTTAGTGATGGATGCTTTGGAGAAGGTAAGTTTAATAATAGAGAGATTGTCGATGGCTCAATGTAGGCAAAGGTCCTAGTCCGATGTGAGAAGGAGAGACCTTAAGTTTAACATTGATGATTGGGTATACTTGAAGGTCTTAGCCATGAAGGGTATGGTCCAATTCGATAGGAAAGGGAAATTGATCCCAAGGTTTATGGGACCCTATAGAAGTTTGAGGAGAATTGGTAAGGTTGCCTATGAATTGGAGTTGCCTACAGATATGAGTATGGTTCATCCAATCTTCCATATGTCTACGTTAAGAAAGTGTGTTGGTGACCCAAGTGCTATAGTACCCCTAGAGGTTATGGGTGTTGTGGAGGATAACTTGACCTATGAGGAGGTCCTAGTGGAAATATTGGATAGGCAAGTGAAAAGGTTAAGAAACAAAGATTTGGGATACATCAAAGTCCTTTGGAGGAATCATCAAGTTTAAAGTGCCACTTGGGAAGCCAAAACGGGCATGAAGAACCGATATTCATACCTCTTTCACTTTATTCAAGCTAAAGGTAATAATTTATGTCC
The DNA here is from genome assembly GCA_025642045.1 of Solanum sejunctum. Taxonomy (NCBI): domain Eukaryota; kingdom Viridiplantae; phylum Streptophyta; class Magnoliopsida; order Solanales; family Solanaceae; genus Solanum; species Solanum sejunctum. The sequence goes on along the minus strand of JAOTQJ010187091.1, from coordinate 20,227 downwards.
CATATATGATTCCAAGTCTTAACTTTCAACCCGCTTGTCATTTTTGTATGCATACATATTTATGGTGACAAGTTTTGGTGATTGTTTGATGTATATGTTTGAAACTTTTTTTTAGCATGACGTTTAAGTGCATTTGTTGAATTCATGTCGGGCTGGAAGTTTCATAATTACTCCTCTTAAGCATATTTCATTTATTGTCATGACTCAAGTCTAGGTCCTAGACGTGACACGACGAACGGGGAACCTGAAAGGACCCCAAAAAAGCCTCTAAATATATCATTATGCATCATTGGTCATGGATGCACTTACACAACATAAATAGGAGTAAAAATAAGGGTAAAAGGTGCTACGGGAAAACCTTTCATAACATGAGACATCATTGAATCAAGAGACTCAGGGCTCATAACATAATCACATAACTTGTCCAACAACACCTCTACTTCATAGATAGGAGAGGGGACCAAGACAAGCAACCGAGTTCACCCTCATAGTCATAAGTATAAAATAAAAGAAAGAGAGTCTTAATACATATCATAAGATCAAAGTCATTGTCCACGGAATTGAGGACTCACCAACTAGCTTTGGGAGAAATCGTACTAGCCACGAGAAGGAGGGTGATCAATCGGTGCTCCGGTTCCTACATGGTAACATCATGTAGGCATAGAGTATGCGTTAGTATGCTTGAATATACTGACAATGTAGGATGCCATGTAACAAGAGATAGACACATGGCAAAATGCAATATCATAAGCAATAGATAACATAAGAGTAATATGACATGAATGAATGATACTTAAAGTAAAACATACTTATATAGAACTTATTACATGTGAAGAAGGTGGCCATCTTTACATAACCAAGGCCTACTACCTCCTTAGTGAGGCAATTGAGGTATATACCACATGACTACCACCCCTCAAGCTAGGCAAATGAGGTATATACCACTTAATATGCTAGCATGGATCTACCACCCCCGAGCTAGGCAAATGAGGTATATACCCCTCAACGTGGTAGTCCAAGCCTGCTATCCCTCGAACTAGGCAATTGGTCAACTTTCATCACAATAGAAGTTTTTCATGAAATCATCATATAAATGCCTTCGTTTCATCATCATAGTGTCACTCAAGTCATAGATTGTGCAATGGATCATCAATAGTTCAAGAATCCAAAAATTAATATTTTATCAAACACATGGTGGTTGTGTAATGCTAGTGTAAGATCATGCAATTCAAGAGTGAAATCATGCAAGAAAATCCATTGTAAAACCACTCACTAACTCTTGGTAATACTTGCATGCAGTATACATCAAAATCCATCATCAAATCAAACAATAGTCCATAGATTTATAGATCAAAACATGCTCAAACAGTCACAAGTTTATGAAACTCCAACGTAGTTCATAGTCAACTTCATAATAAAGAAGACTCATAAGTAAATCAACTTATAATCATGCAATTTAGGTAAAAAGAAAGCTTGGGCAGCATGGGTGAGAGCACCCAATGGTTGAAACCCACATACCTTGATTTTGAAGAATTCCTTGAAGAAGATTTAAATGGAGGCTTGAAGCTTGGATGAATTCCTTAAGACCCGAAAGGGATTTGGGCACTTGAATTTTGGAAGAAATATTAGTCTAAGGGTTTGAGAGAGTATTGGGGAATGCCTTCTATGATATGAAGGTAAAATATAGAAAGTTATAGGTTTTTTCACGTGTGCAAAGACTTAGCCAAAGATACAAAAGCCTTGGACTGGACCACAAAAGTACATAGAGGCGCGCCCTTGGCCCATCGCTTCTGGGGCGCGAAATCTCTCTTGAAATTGCAAACTAAGGATTTTTGAATTTTTGTTCGGTTTCTTTAAAATCGTGAATAGACCCATTTCCCATATAATTTGTGCCCCTAAATAAGAATATAAAGTCAGATTTTTGAAATAACGCGTGAATTTTAAGATATATGAAAATTATGATTTTGGGCACTTTCGAGACACATTTTCGAGCACTTTTTAGGGTCGTTTCGTGTACATTTGGGGATAAATGTTTTTAAGGAGGAGATATTGTAGCACTTTTCATGTTCTTCTGAATGCCCTATAAGTGTATTTCTTGAACAACTCAAAATCTATACATGATTTCAAAAATCTGACTTCATATTCTTGTATAGGGGGTAAAATTGTGTGGGAAAAGGGTCGTCCTCAAATTTTAGATGAGCCACAGTGAAAACTAATTATTGTTATGGGGACCCAAAAATAGTATGCATCCATGACCAGTCCGTGGTGCGGACTGAGCATAGACTAGTATAAAATGTCCCTCCGTGTTTGGTTTGCATCGCGCCTTGGGCGCGGACCAGTGCAATATTTTCTTGATTTTTTTCATTTCACTCAAGGGCATTTGGGTAATAACCAAATGCCTATTTAAACAGAATCCTTCGTCTTTTCAACCATTCTATGCCCTAAATCTCCTATAAACACTCTCGAAATAATCCCAATTCATAATTAAATTCTCTATTCAATCCCAAGAATCTTGAGAACTTGCTTTGGATTTCAAGAACCCAACTCAAACTTTAAGTCCTCCTCTAATTTTCTTCAAAAAACTCCATGGTTTAGGTATGTGGTTTTTATCCATGGGTCCTTTCACCCATGGAGTGCAACTCTCTCTCTCTTTAATGAAATTTCATGATTTCAAGGTTGGATTTTTTATGGATATTTAGTATCATTACTCCTATGCATGAAATGTGTTGGAAATTAGTTCATTATTGAACTATTAATGCATGAGCTTCTATCAAAAAATGAGATTATATTATGTTTATAATGCTAAAGCTTTGTATACCATGATATCTTGAAACACTTGGAAAGATTATGGATTTTTGAGTGATTTTCATGACTCCCAAGATGGGGGGTTTCCAATGTTATTCTTATAGCCTCAATCCAAGATGGGGGTTTTACTACAATGTTGGTGGATTGATTTGAATGACTTTAAACTGAATTGATTTTACTCTTTCATGTTCTATACTCTTATATTGTATGATATTAAGCATATGTGCATACGTCCACCATGTTTAACTAATTTACCTGACAAGTATTCTTATGTTAATAAAACATTATTGCATGATTTTTAAGACAAGCATGATATGATAAGTTATGGGCTCCCAAGCATGTATTGAATTCATGAAAGGTTTCTAAGGTTTACAAGAATTTTGTTGAGCCCTTATTCTATATTCTTACCCTCTTGTGAGTGAATAATGTCTATAGGAGGGGGCAAGCATGATATCTATTTACCCTCATATATAAACTAAAGCTCACTACTAGGGTCAAGCATGTTACAATGTATAATCTAATGTGAAATGTAATGCCTACTAGAAGGGATCGAGTCTATGCATTGTTTTTACCCTCTAGCATAAGGCATATGCCCACATAATGGACAAGTATATGAATGATCTATTCATGTCATGTTATCATGTCTTCTGAAATGCCCCTAAATGTTCTTTGAAATGCCCATAATCATCATTTCCATTTATCTCAAAATTCGTATGTGATCTCAAAAATCCGACTTCATATTCTCGATCGGGGGCAAAATTGAGTAAAAAATGGGTATAACCTAGATTTTAGAAGACAAATAGCAAAAATTAATTTTTTTGCTAATTTTTGAACTCTTTTGATTGTCCACGCCCTAGCCGAGATGCGCCAGGGGTGTGGAGTAGTGCAATTGGTCAGGCGCGATAGGTCTGCGTCGCGCTAGGGACACAGACCAGTATAATATTTTTCTTACTATTTCTATTTCAGCCAAGCGTATTGAGGTCATAGCCCCATGCCCACTTAAATGTGAAATCACTCATACTTAGCCATTTTTCAACTCTATAACTCACAAAACCCTCTCTCAAACCACTCTAAGAATCTATTAATTCTCTCATTCAATTCTAAGGATCTCAAGATCCATTTTGGAACTCAAGGATTCATTTCAAGCGCTAAAACCACTTCAAGTGTACTTCAAGGAAATCAAAGCTTAAGGTATGTGGGTTCATCATTGGGTCCCTTTCACCCATGGAGCCCAACCTTCTCTTTTTATGAAAATTGCATGTTTTCAAGTTGTATTACCCATGGGTATCTCTTATTATGAATTATGAACATAAATCATGTTGGGGTTTCACCAAGTATTGATTTATTGTGCATGAATGTCTATTTCAAGTTTACTGCATGAATTGATTATGTCTATTGAGAATATGAATGTTTTAAGCTATGAAACTATGAATTATCATGAGCTTTTGTAATGGATTTCAAGGTACTCTACATGAGGATTTTACCCCATGTTGGTGGGTTAATTTGCATTGAGTTTACGTATGTTATTTCACTCTTGAATTGCATGATTTTGAACAAGTATCATGAACCCACTAAGTGTTTGATGAAATGACATGATAAGAATTCTCAAGTTATTGATGATCTATTATATGATTTACAAGTCAAGTGACTTCATAATGATTAAGGGCTTCCAAGCATGTATTGAATTCATGAAAAGTATCTATGATTTTATAAGTATCAAGTTAAGCGATATTTCAAGATTTTTACTCTTGTGAGCCGTTCATGTTAAAGCAAGGGTTCATGTATGATTATGATCTACTCTCTTGTTCAAATTAGGGTTACTCCTAGAGGTCAAGAATGTTTATGAGCTACTCAAGTCATGTTCTTAAAAGCTATTCATATTATGATTAAAGTATGATTATTTCAAGTATTACATAGGATTTGACTTAAAGTATTCTGTGGGATTTGACTTACCACTAATTGAGGCTTAAGATGGGGGCTCGACTAAAGGGGTCCTTATATAAAGTCTTTAGTCTCTAATCTATATACCACTATGGGATTATGATTACTACCCTAGCGATACTAGTGGATCCATTTAGTTTATATTATCATGTTTGGTTTGCCTTGGCAAGTAGACCACACTTCGCCGAGGGGTGTCATGCCTCGTCATTTGAACCGAGAGGGTGTCAGGCCTTGGAGTCCAAGTTTTAGCTCTTGGACTATATCAGTTGAGGCCACTTCCCACATATGTATAATATGTACATATTGTACAAGATGAATGATTTACAAGCATGTTTTATTATGACCATTGATCATGCATATCATATTGAGATTATATATATCATTATTATAATTATGTATTTTGACTATATAGGCTTATGTTTTGTTGAATTGCATACCTTATAGTTAGTATATCCAAACATACTAATGCATACTCTATGCCTACATGATATTACCATGTAGTGATCGGAGCTCTTTTTGATCACCCTCCATATGGCTAGTTCGGTACTTCAGAGATAAGCATTAGTGAGTCCACAATTTCGAGGACACTATCTTCACTACTCTTGCTATTTTAAGAGATTATGATATTGAACATTTGTTATTATGAGGGTGATATCGAAAAATGTCTTGGCCTCCATTCCGTTCTAAGTTAGAGGTGTTGTTAGATGCTATGATGTATTTATGCTATGATCCTAGCTCTTATAAGTTTTATGATTATTCAGGACTTTCCTTAGTCCCTCTTACCTTTTATTATATCTATTTTTATTGTTTATTTTGCTTCCATGACCTATGATATGTAATCTATATACTAAGAGGCATGTTTGGGGTCACTTCTGGTTCCCCATTTGCCATGTCACGTCTAGGCCCTAGGCTTGGGTCGTGAAATCTTTACAAGTTATTCATGTTATGATTAAACTTATCATTATTACAAGTATTCTGTGGGGTTAGACTTAGCACCGATTGAGGCTTAAGGTGGGACTTGACTCAAGAGGTCCTTATATAAAATCTTGGTCTCTTAACTATGTACTACCATAGGTTTATATTATTTTTGCTAAATGGTTTTACTTGTGGATCTATCTAGGACAAGTTACCCATTATGTGAGGGTCAAGTATGGTTTACCTTAGCAAGTGCACTGCACCTTCTCCGGTGGGGTGACATGCATCAGGATTCCAAGTAGTAGCTTGTTTGGTCTTATATGTCAGTTAAGGTCTCCTCCCATATATGTATGTTATATTATTCAAGTTGATTATCTACATGCATGTTTTAACTCAAGAATTGATCATACATGTCACATTGAGATTATATCTATTGATTATGATTATGCATCTTGAATATTATGGCTTATGTCATTATTGCTTTGCACCCCGCAAATTAGCACATTCCAAGCACTAATGCATACTCTATGCCCATATGATATCACCATGTAAGGACTGGAGATCCTATTGATCCTTGTCCTCTACGTGGCTAAACGGATTCTTGAAGGCTACTATTGGTGAGTCCTCTACTCCGAGGATAATATTCCACTTTACTTTCATGCTTTTGTGAAGGGTTGTCTTATATTTTTGGATACTTATATTGTGAGGGTAAGCTCGGGAGATGTCTCAGCCCCTGCTCCATCTAAGTAGAGGTGTTGTTGGATGTAAATTTTATGTATTGAGCTTGACTCCTACTTTATCTATGTTATTATTAAAGATTTCCTTTAGTCCCTTATTTCCCTCTATACTCTTTATGTTGAAGATGAGATGGAAGTCCCAATTCCCGTTCCCCTTAGACTCTGTTGTTACTTTTTGTCTTCTTATTTTTGCTTCCACAACCAAAGATGTGTGAATGATATGCTAAGAGTCTTGTTTGGTGTCCCATCAGGTTCCTCATTCACTGTGTCACATCTAGGACCTAAGCTTGGGTCATGATAGGAAAGAAGTCTCATATCTCACCCTCAATGATTTTTCATGTATAATCTTGTAACTATGCAAAATCACTCACCTTCACAAAAGATATTCGTGCATCATGTCCAATACCATGGGCTTGTCCCTATACTTATGATTAAGACCTTTGACTACTTAGCCTAGGATTACTTTAGGACTTTATAGACTTGTAACGTAGGCTTAGAGGGCTTTTGTATGATATTTTGGAAAAATAGTGACTAAAGGTCCTCCTTGACACTACATTTTTTCTACACTTTTTCCCTACCAACATTGTTACTTTCACTCTATTCTTCATTTTCTCCTATTTCATGCTTTTTTGAGTGCTTTCTTTTCATTTGTTAACTTTTTGCTTACACTTCATTTTTTGTTTTAGCTCACAACTAAGGCATCACTTATTTTTCTTACACTCAGTATATGATTTTTTCTCTTTTTCCCTATATTACTAAATTTTCCCTTCATTTTTATGTTTCACCTGTACACCAGCCACCCTCAACTTAGGCTTTTGGCATGAGTTGAGGTGCATATTATCCATCCTCAGAACTGAGGCCACTTTTGCTAGGCACCCTCAACTTAGTATTTTTTAATCAGTTAAGGTGCAAAATGTTCAAGGAAGTACCATGGCCAATTTCAGGATTTTATAACTAATAAGGCTAGGTTACTTAGGTATTTACAAAAAATAGGTACATGTCAGGCTCAAACATTAGGATCAACAGATACTCTATAAATGTGGTTGGTCATTTAGGCTAAGTTCACTTTTAAGAATAATGGGCTAAGATCCTTTCCTAATTCAATTAATCTCAATCTAACTTAGAGTAATAGGGCAAGATCTGAATTGACACACAATAGATGAATTTAGCAAGTTAAGCTCACTCTCACATGACACTGATAACATTATCAACAAAAGACTCTTAGATCATGCTTTTGTTCCCAATTTATCCTCAATTATCAAAACAAGACACAATTGGTATTTTTTTTTTTGGAAATTCTTGTTGGCGATTATTTATGATCAAAAAATGCAAACCAATTTCAAAATGGCATAACATGCTCGTTGTCAATACACTTGAATATGCATGGTTGCTATCTAGAGAATAATCAAAATTTGGTGGGTATCATTTTTCACAAAAAAACACAAAAACATACGTATACCACATATATCAGTATTAGATGCTACCAATACTACCTAAGGCATCCTAAACATGCCGGTTATATAGAAAATTAATATCCATGGAAGATAAAGAACATAGGCAAGAAATCTCAGGATAAATAATTGGAGTAGTTATGGACCCAAGCTACTCAGACTTCTCTGAGGCCCATAACTACCCACACCCCATCAAAAAAGAGTGTTTATTGTCCAAAATCACACACTCAAAGCAAACTAAAGTATAGGGATTAAAAAAATATACCTAGGCTCCTATGCATCGGTGTGTGGCTAAGTTAGATCACCCTCAACCAGCGTGGTGGCTTCCCCAGTAGTACCACTATTCGAAGGGTCCAACACACCTCACCCTCTTGAGCTCTCGATCATGTCATCTCTCCTCCTCCTATCTTGACCCCCTTAAAATAATCTCAAGCTTTTCCTTCTCAGTCAGCCATACATGTGAGCATATGACATCCTTATCATTATCTTTGTAGGGTCTCTTCCCATGGAAAGGCTAGATGTGATCCTCAGGAGAAAATTGATCTACATCTGGCACTAGAAGTGTGGTCTTTGGTAATGTCACTGGTGCTGCGAGTACTGCTGTCTTATCAACACAAAGTCACTAGATTTGTATCTGGATGGCTGTCAAGTATGTTGGCCAGGCCATGCTTAGGCTCTGTTGTACCCTCATCTTAAAGGTGTTAATACGGGCATCCACAATGAAAAGATGGTCATAAATTGTGTATGCCTGTATCTGACCCTCCAAATCTGAAATAGCCTAGCAAACCCAAGTCCAATTTGCTAAATTAACTGAGTTCAACTGCAACTCAGCATATGATAATCTCTACGCCATAGCTTGTATAGATACTACAAACATGTACCATGCTCATGGGTGCAGGCTGTGAAGAAGTGGCCGGTGTAGAAGTAGAAGTAGTGGGCCTCCTATCCTCAATAGCAGCAGTAGTGGTGGTAGTGTGGGGAACCTTAGGCGGTGGCACTAGGGTGAATATCTATAGAATAGGGGCAGGAAAATGCAATCATCGGAGTGCCATTGGGTTCTCCTCAGCCTTGATTAGGTTGGCATCTAAGGTGCATTAGATCTCGATCAGTGAATCAAGCTAGGGTAGACTCTTCACCCTCGACTCTAAAAAAAGTATGTAGATCAATCATCGAAAACGGATATAGGTAGACCTCTTGAAGGCGGCCTCGTGGATCTGCTATCATGATCCAAGCCTAGGGCATAGACATCATACAATGAATGGGGAATCCAAAGGGACCCCAAACAACCCTCTTAACGTGTCCTTACACATCCTTGGTTGCGGAAGCATACAAAGACATATAAATTAAGAATAGGGGCAATGGGACTAATGGAAAGCTTGCATAAATGCCATAATCAGGAGTCAAGAGTCAAAGCTCATACATAAATACACAACATGTCTAACGAGCACCACTAATACATAGATATAGCGGGGGGCCAAGACAAGCTACTGGGCTCACCCTCATAGTCAATAGAACATAAGAGAGTGTCTCAATATAAGGATAATAGTAACTTAGACCAAGGTCCCTGAAATGGAGGACTCACCAACAAGCTTGGAATAGCACCATCTAGTCACGTGGAGGAGGAGGTTGATCAACTTGGGCACTGGTCCTTACATGGTAATATCATATAGGTAAGAGTATGTGTTAGTGCGTTTGAATGTACTAAGTATGTGTGATGCAATGCAACAAGAGATAAGCTTCATGATTAACATGCATAACATTAGGTAATAAGCTTGATATAAGAATATGATATGTATGTTTAATGCATAAGTAAAACATGCTGAAGTAAATCATACTTATATAGGATACTATATGTGAAGAGTAGACCAAGCTAGATTGCCAAGGTATAAACCCCTTGGGGTTGGTGATGATAGCACCTACACCTTAGTGTGTGAGGTACAAACCCTCATCAAGGTTAGTGATGATAGCACCTATCACCCCTGTGTGTGAGGTATAAACCCCTCATCAAGGTTAGTAATGATCACACCTATCACCCTAGTGGTTGAGTCTTTGACCCCTCAACTAGGCCCCTGAATTGAGAATGGTCTACCACAACACTTTAGATAGTATTCATCATGTACATAAGCTCATTTCATGATAATATAGTCAATAATATCATATCTCATCCTTTAAACCTTCATTTCCTCAAGAAACTATAACCGGACATTTTATCAAACACCTTGAGGATGTGTCGTAGGGGTAAAAGATCATGCAATTTAGAGATAAAGTCCTGGACAAAAATCTATTGTAAAACCATCAATCAACACCTATCAACACCCCCAAGACATTCATAGAAGAACCCCTCATCAAATATAACATTAGATCCAAGATTTAGAGCTCAAAACATCTTAACACAACCATACTTTTATGAACTAAAATCACTGTGTAGTAAATTTCTCAATATACAAGACCCACATGTAAAACCAACTTTAAATCATGAAATATTAGTAAAAAGAGGGTTTAGGAACAATGAGTGGAAGGACCAAATGCTTCAAGACCACATACCTTAGATTTTGTGAAATTCTTGAAGAAGACTTTAATGGAGATTTGAAGCTTAGGTGAGATCCTTGAAGAAATCCTTGAGATTGACCTTGAGTTTGGGACTTGAATTTAGGGTTAGAAATGAGTCTAAGTGTTTCGGGAATATTTTGGGTGATATGAGGGTGAAAGAAGGAGCCATATAGGTGAAAATACATTTGGAAATATTTAGGTCCAACACTTAGAAAAATCTAGGTGAACTAGGAAAATACAGTGTAGAAATAACACCTCTCTGCGTCGTGGAGAGGTCGCAGACCCTCACTAGAAATTGCACCAAGTGAAATTTCATAATTCGATTCCTTTGCTTTAAAATTGAGGTTAGACCCTTGTCACCTTAATTTGGACCCCCTGAACAAATGGATTTAGATATATGGAAAACAAGTTTCTAGTTACTTTCGAGGTACATTTTCTGTCATTTTTTAGGGTCACTTCAATATCTCCCCCTTGGGAACTTTCATCCATGAATGTAGAATAGATGTACAAGATGATAATAATGATGAAAAAATCAGCCCCAACATGAATGAAACACAACATGTAAAACACCATTTTCAAATCCTCAACATAAGCGTAAAATCATCATAAGTTTACCAACTTAAACATGAATGCATATGAATGATGCAGGGGCTTAAATGTAAGACTCAAAGTCACATATGGAACTTAGAATTAACACCTTGGGCTTGGGTGGAGTGGAAAAGATATGGATACCATTTTTTATGTCCGCTTCGGCCTCCCAAGTAGTATTATCGACTTGTTAGATCCTCCAAAGGACCTTAACGGATACCACCTTTCGTTCCTCAATATCTTTACTTGCCTATCCAAGATCTGAATCAGGACCTCGTCATAAGTTAAGTTATCCTCCATATCACCCAACACATCAAGAGGTACAATGGGATCAGGATCGCCAACACATTTTCTCAACATAGAGAGATGAAACATCAGATGGACCAAATTCATTTCACTAGGCAACTTCAACTCATAAGCTACCTTTATAACCCTCATAATCACCTCATAAAGACCAACGTACTTTGGGATCAACTTCCCCTTTTTGCCAAAATAGACCTCACTTTTTGTTGGAGAAACCTTCAAATAAATCCAATCACCCACTTAGAATTCTAGGTATCTTCTTCTTACATCGGCATAGGATTTTGACGACTTTGGTTGCCCTCAACCTTTCCCTAATCATCTTAACCTTCTGAAGAGCATCCATAACCAGATTCGGCCCCAATAAGTCCACCTCTCCAACCTCAAACCAACCCACCGGTGATCTATAATGTCTCCCATAAAGAGCTTCAAAAGGAGCCATACCGATGCTAGAGTAGGCAAGCTCAATCAATGGAAAATGGTCATCCCAACTACCTTTAAGATCCAAGGAACAAGCCCTAACCATATCCTCAAATGTTTGAATTGTCCTTTCAGCTTGGTTATCCGTTTTGAGGGTGGAGGGACGTACTAAGGTGAACTTTGGTTCCAAGACCCCTTTGAAAAGATCTCCAAAAATGTGACCTAAATTATGCACCATGATCTCATATAATAGATAAGGGAACCCTTTACAACCTCACCAACTCATGGATGTACTACCTTGCATACTCTTTAGCCCCATATGATGTATTGACCCTTCGAAAGTGAGCCCATTTCGTCATCCTATCAATGACAATCATATGGAATCAAAACTTTTTCTAGTCTTGGGCAACCCAAAAATGAAATCCATATTAATCACCTCCCACTTCCAAGTAGGAAGCTTTATGTCTTCGGTTAGGCCACCCGGCCTTTGATAACTCGACTTTGACTTGTTGAAAACTATGGCAACCGGTGACAAATTTGGCAATATCTCTCTTCTTGCCTCCTTAGCAATACACAACAAATCCCTCAAGCCCATACGGTAGTGATAAATAGGAGTGGATACAAGTCTATCTTTCTATATTTGGAAACATTTCTGACATTCATTGGTCCGCATAAACTTAACCTTCTTTTGAGTCAATTTTTTCATAGAAGAAGCAATGGCGGAGAACCCATTCACAAACCTTGTACAATAACCCGCAAGGCCTAAGAAACTCCTAATGTCCGATGGGGTCAATGGTCTAGGCTAATTCCTAATCATATCAGTTTTCTTAGGATTCACTTTTATATGATCCTCCTACACCACATGAACCAAGAATCCAACCTCATTCAACCAAAATTCACAGTTGTCATATTTAGCATACAATCTCTCCTCCATCAGTTTTTGCAACACAACCCTCAAATGACCCATATGCTCCTCCCTACTATGTGAATATATCAAAATATCATCAACAAAGACCATAATAAAGGAATCAAGATAGGGATTGAAGACCCTATTCATTAGGTTCGTGAAGATGGCCGGCGCATTAGTCAATCCAAAGGACATCACCACAAATTCATAATTCTCATACCTAGTCCGGAAGGCCATCTTTGGAATATCACACTCCCTCATCCTTACTTGATGGTACTCGGACCAAAGATCAATCTTAGAGAAAAAATTAGCCCCTTGCAATTGGTCAAACAAGTCGTCAATCCTTGGAAGAGGATATGTATTCTTTATAGTGACCCAACTGAGTTTCCCGTAGTCAATGGACATTGTAAGTGACATCTTTCTTCTTTACAAACAACACTAGTGCACCCCAAGGTGTTTGGCTAGGTCTAATAAATCCCTTCTCCAACAAATCTTTCAATTGCTCCTTTAACTTCTTCAACTCTGCCAGGGCCATACAATAAGGGGGAATGGAGATAGGTTGGGTGTCGAAAAGGAGATCTATGCCAAATCTATCCTTCCTTCCAAAGGGACACCAGGAAGTTTATTTGGGAAGACATCCAGAAATTAATTTACAATCGAAACTGACTTAATGGAAGGGACTTGGGACTCCATATCTAGAACACACATCATTAGGAACCACACCAACTACACTTTGAAGCCTATGGAAGTCATTGGCAAACCTCCTATTAGTAGCCTGAGGAGGCCTTTGTCCTTGAAATCTAGTACTCCTTGGCAACTTGCCCTCAAAGCAAGCTCTCTTGGCCTTATGCCCCCTCTTCTTTCTCAACTTTTCTTCTTTCATTTGCTCGGCATATGTCATCAACCTAGACAAGTCCATATAACTAATAAGAAAGGCAAACCGACACTCTTCACTTACTAAATCTGAGACACCCATAATGAACTTATTCATCCTTGACCTAGAATCGGCCACCAAGTGAGTAGCATACTTGAAAGTTGATTAAATTTGAGGGCATATTCCCTCACACTCATACCATATTGTTTTAAGTTTATAAACTCAACCAACGTTGCTTCTCTAAGCTCAAGAGGAAAGAACTAATTAAGGAAGGACAATTTGAATTCCTTCAAAAGCACCACATAGCCATTACCTTTCTCAACTTTCCATTGATCAAACCAAATTTGGGACATCCCCTTGAGTTTGTATACCATAAGCTTTGCCTTCTCATTTGGCCCAACTCCCATGATAAACAAGATTTTGTAGACTTCATCAATAAACTCTTGTGGATCCTTATCCACCTTTGACCCATGGAAACCGGAGGATTCATCCTCATGAAGTCCCTTACCCTAGCTCTTGGGGTAGTATCATGAGGGGCTTGAGCCCCTTGATGGAGTTGGTTTGCCACTACTTGGGCAAGCATAGTAAGAGCATCCTGGAGCTCACCATTAGTAGGTTGCTCCTGGGGAGTTTGGGCCCATTTTCCTCTAGTACTCGACATGATCTAGAATAGTAAAGAACAATTGTTAGAGGGTAATACTTATCACAACTCTATAGCACAACTTAGGACATGAAGAAGGGAAAAATCTTATAAAATGTCTCATAGCCTCCTATTCATAGTCATGATGCACTTCACAATCATGAGTAGGACTTTATTCGATGTGGTATGTGATACTTTGAGTATCTATTAACCTACTACTCTGATACCAAGCTTGTCACGACTCAAGCCTAGGGCCTAGATATGACACGATTAATGGAGAACCCGAAGGGACCCCAAATAAGCCTCTTAACTTGTCATTACACATCCTTGGTCGTGGAAGCATATAAAGATATATAGATTAAGAATGGGGGCAATGGGACTAAAGGAAAGCTTGCATAAACATCATAATCAAGAGTCAAGAGTCAAATCTCATAGATAAATACATAACATGTTTAACAAGAACCTTTAATACATAAATATAGTAGGGGGACAAGACAACTATTGGGCTCACCCTCATTAGAAAGGTCCCCAAGATAAGAAAGTGTCTCAATACAAGGATAATAGCAACTTAGACCAAGGTCCCCAAAATGGAGGACTCACCAACAAGCTTGGAATAGAACCGTCTAGCCACGTAGAGGAGGAGGATGATCAACTTGGGCACCAGTCCCTATATGGTACATCACGTAGGCAAGAGTATATGTTAGTACTTTTGAATGTACTAAGTATGTGGGGTGAAATGCAACAAGAGATAAGCTTCATGATCAACATACATAACATTAGGCAATAGGCATGATATAGCAATGTGACATATATGTTCAATGCATAAGTAAAACATGCTTAAGTAAATTATACTCATATAGGATATCATATGTGAAGAGGAGACCAAGATAGATTGCCAAGGTATAAATTCCTTGGGGTTGGTGATGATAGTACCCATCAACCCTAGTGTGTGACGTACAAATGCCTCATCAAAATTAGTAATGATAGCACCCATCACCCTAGTGTGTGAGGTACAAACCCCTAGTCAAGGTTAGTGATGACCGAACCCATCACCCTAGTGATTGAGATATCAACCCCTCAACTAGGTTAGTGATGATCGCACCCATCACCCTAGTAGTTGAATCTTTGACCCCTCAACTAGGACCTTGAATTGGGAATGGTCTACCACAACACTTTAGATAGTATTCATCATGTACATAAGCTTATTTCATCATCATATTATCAATCATATCTTAACTCTTTCTTTAAAGCTTCATTTCCTCAAGAAACTATAACCAGACATTTTATCAAACACCTTGAGGGTGTGTAGTAAGGGTAAAACACCATGCAATTTAGAGATGAAATCATGTAGATAAATCTGTTATAAACCATCAATCAACACCTTGCAACACCCCCAAGATATTCATAGCAAAACACCTCATCAAATCCAACATTAGATCCAAGATTTAGAGCTAAAAACATGCTAAAACAACCATATTTTTATAAACTAAAATCATTGCGCAATAATTTCTCAATATACAAGACTCACATGGAAAAAATACTGTAAATCATGAAATATTAGTAAAACAAGGGTTTAGGTACCATGGGTGGAAGGACCTAATGCTTCAACACCACATACCTTAGATTTTGTGAAGCTTGAAGAAGGCTTTCATAGAGATTTGAAGCTTGGGTGAGACCCTTGAAGATATCCTTGAGATTGGCCTTGAGATTGGGACTTGCATTTAGGGTTGGAAATGAATCTAAGTGTTTGGGGAAATATTGGGGAATGTTTTAGTGATATGAGGGTGAAATAAGTCTAAGTATAGGTGAAAATACATTTGAGAAAACTTAGGTCCAACATTTTGAAAAATCTATCTCCGCGTCGCTGAGAGGTTGCGGACCCTCACTCGAGATTGCACCAAGTGAAATTTCATAATTTGATTCAATTGCTTTAAATTTAAGGTTAGACCCTTCTCACCCTAATTTGGACCCTTAAACAAGAATATGAAGTCAAATTCTCAAAATTCCAAATGCATTTTTAGATATATGAAAAACAAGTTTTTGATTACTTTCGAGGCACATTTTTGAGCACTTTTGTGATCGTTTCATCTGCTCAATGGTGAGGTGAGCCCAATCTATCTCACAGCCAGCTAAGATGATGCCAGCTAGTATTATACACTCTACTATCAAGGTATTATCAACAAGCGTCAGCCAGATGCATGATCTGACAATCGCCCACCATAATTTTACAGGGAAACTGAGAAAAGCCTTCACAATAGGCTCCAAGTGAGTGGCAATCCATGCAAGTTTCGGACCCTATTCAGTAATCAAACTGTCCACCCATTTCATCAATCCAGCTTTGCGGTCTAGATCTCTCATCATCGTCAAGTCCCTTATCTGCCCCACTCTATAGTCGAACTCAACTATAGATCTAAGGGCAGGGAACTCTAGCCTAAAAAACATACGGCGAATGGTGGTTTCTAATATGTCAACCTGTTGGCCCCTCACTTTGGTCTTGGTCAGTCTGGGCTCAGTGAGGGGCTTCTTCCCCTTGGGAAGAATTGTGAATAGTGGTCACATAGGATGCGTAGAACTCTCTCACCATGGTTGATGAGTATCTATCATGACTCAACATTCAGGCGTGATGGCACTTACCTAACCCACCAAGGTGAGTCAGCCTAACACTTACTAATCCAAACATAACAATAATTGCGGAAGATGAATAGACTAATACAATAGTTAATCATATGAATACCAAACTATAACTATCCCAAGGACTAGTGTCACATGTACAAGCCTCTAAATATAGAATTCTCGAATAAAATACATGTCTCAAATGTCTAGTTCTCAAATAGAACATAGCGTAATAATGGATTCCTTGAAGGTCTACTGAAGACATAAGCAACTACCTTAAGAATAATCTAGAAGCTCGATCATATAATGAGAAAAGTCTGATCAGAGGGATCGGGCTCGTATCCTACAAAATGTAGTAAGGGGTGATTACCAAACATATGGTACTCAGCAAGTGAACTACTAAACGTAAAATTAAGTAATATAGAATACAGGTACGCCCAACACTCCAACTAAACCTCCACAACTACAACCTGCATAAAATTAGCCCACCATAACAGTTCGTAATGTGCGTAGCATATAACTCAATAACCACACCAACTACTATATATCAACAACACCAGGGATCAAGTGCATCTATCACAAGTTTCACGAACATCACTCACATGTTTATAAATGATAATAAGGTGTAATGCAATGCAATGCAATGTCAAATAAAATGATGCATGTCTGTCCTAGTGATACACACTCGTTGTCTCATAGTCTGGGACCCATGGGGGACTTCTAGTCCAAGGATCTGTCGTGGCATGTGACACGATCCTTAAATCATAGTATCCATCACGAAGTTTGAGACATCGCTCGAATCATAGTATTCATCTCGGCATGCGACATGATCCTTGAATCATAGTATCTGTCGCAGCGTGCGACACGTCCCTCAAATATGGTACATCCTCTTTAAATCTTATTCTTTTTCAGTCCACAGAATACTTATCACAAAAGTCAATACAAATAGGCATATTTACACAATAATCAGCAAATATTTTATTTTAATACAATACACAGTTCACAATAATATAGTTTGGTACAACATCGACAGTAACTCAATACCTCAAAGTTATTCTCAACACCTCACATAAGAAACACAAGATTCTATATACTTAACAAAGGTTAAGAAATTCACTTGTCTTATATAAAGTCTCGAATCAAGTCAATTCTGAATCTTTTATATTTATATGACACTCCAATTCACCAAAATCCAATCAAATATAGCATCATAATTATGCAATGAATCTAATGACACTAAAATCAATTAATTCGAATGAAAAGGGTAAAATGGTCCAAAAACTTTATCAACAGAAAAATACCATCAAAATCTAGAAATTTATACATGAAACTATTCCCCAAATGATAAGAAATTCAACGGCGAAAACCAATTCAAAAATGGAGCTAATATGAGGAAGAAATCGCATGTTAATATTTTCAAGATATATTAAAAATACAGCAGCAAGATCACGAATTTTACCTCAAACAACACACCAAAATCAATTTTTGAAACTCCCACAGTGTTCTCCTTGGAAAAATATATAATTTATCCTTTTGAATCACTTAAATCCAATCAAAATTGAGAGAGAAAACATTGGGTAAATTTTTGGGAAAGTTTGCGATCTTGCTACATAATTCTGCAACTTTATTATGTTGGAAATCGGGGCTGCCACATGGCAACAACTCATTGGGCTACGTAAGCTGCCCGTCTCAGTTTTTTCAACAATCTCTGAAACTTAAATTCTATGCTCTGGCTTCATTTGGAGTAAAAAAAAATACACTTTATGTATGAAATCTGATTGCAAAGGACATTTTGGACTCATTGGTGTGGTCAAAATTCTCATGGGAGATCGTTCTATTTCAATGTGGGTCCTATTTCTCAAAATTGAAAACTACCGAAGAGACCAAAAAGCCCCTAAAACCTCGGGAACTGAGAGAGAGGTCCTTCTCTGCCAAACTCGACATTCCGAATACAATGGAAATATCAAAATTTTCAATTGAGGCCTCCTTGACCCAAAACTTGAGAAAGCTCATTTAAACTAGTTTCAAACTCAAAAACTCAAAATATTCTCAGAAGCTCAAAAAATTGCAGTAGAACCATTTTCTAGCGTTAGTTTGACCATCTGGAACTATTGAAATTTTTAGGAGTTCAATTGGACCTTTCGAACCCCGACTATTGACCAAAGTCAAACTTTGGCTCCGGTAACAACTAAAAATGCAATTTTTTATCTAAAATCTTCAGTTCAACTCCAAATCAAGTTCTGGAAGTAACCCTAGATAAGATTTGACATTCCAGAGCTGATGGAATCGACAAAATCACAATCTGATAGTTGAAACTCAAAATAGCCACAAATATCAAATTTTCCAACTTAAGATTTTAAAAATTCTTTCATTTGCAAAACTCAAGCTTATCATCATACTTTAGAAATTTGACTTTTAGCATTAGCCAATAATGACTCAAGGCAACTTTTAAAAAGGGCAAAAATAGTAATTTGGCCAAAATTACCAAAAATAACCTTTAGGGTCATTACATCACCCACCACTAAAAATCATATTCGTCCTTGAACATAAGACAAAGGGATATGCCTCACTAGAAGTAACCAAACAACTGAACATACCCTTCTCAAAGTCATTAATTGCTTCCAAGTAACCTTATTTCTAAGATTCATCACATCAAAATGCACTAACAGAATCATACTTATGAACCAACATGAAATTTGTCCTCCAAGAGTACTACCAAGTCAGAGGCTAGGCAATGAAACAAACTTGAATAATAATTGACAATTGCAATACACCAACCATCCCAAACCTCATCCAAGTTCCATTTTCTTAACATAATCCTCCCTGAACTTAAGCTACACAATTCTAATACTTTCACAATATATAGTCGTTAGAGAGAATTTAATTAAATCCGTCAACTAGTGAATGACACTCCCAAATTTATAAAGCCTCAAATAACACTATCTGGATGCTGGAGAAGTAGCTAAATCAAGTATGGTCCCTTATTCATGAGCCGTAGCTATTCAATTAAAAAATCAACATCAGCCATATGTAACTCTTCGAAGAGAAAAATACCTCAACATCCACACCAACACTTGTTCCCTCATGCCAAACTTAAGAAATTCTTGACCACCTAAGGAATTCTATATACCATGAGCACATAACTCCATTTATCACTAAGTACCAACATAATCCATTATGATAGTTTACGTTAATATCCATGCATGAAATAGTATCCATCCAATCTAAAGTCATCAATGACACATACAAAATCATAAGTCCTTTCTGTAATGCTTCCGTGAGTCACCTATTATGATTGAGCAATCCAACCTAATATGAACCATTGAATCCTCACATATCATTATTTGTCATTCCAACCCAAACCAAACTTGCTAAAAAGAAGTTAATAGTCTTTCATAACCCGATGTTAAGTCAACCCACCTCACATTATCACAAAACTCAAAGCAAAAATTCATACAATTTACAACTCTGAACCATGGGCCCATC
>JAOTQJ010187063.1:0-22136 GCA_025642045.1 Solanum sejunctum | reverse complement strand
GTGGGGTCTGGGGAGGGGAGATTGTACGCAGACCTTACCGCTACTTCAGAGAAGTAGAGAGGCTGTTTCCTAATATTATGTAAATATGAACCCATAAATAAATAAAAGTTAAAAATTTGAATGACAAAAAAATTATTTTATATTATATAAATATGAACCTAAAAATGAAAAAAAATTATAAGTTAAATTTATTTAAATAAATTTATTAATACAAAAGTACAACTATAAAACATAACATCAAGAAAATAAAAAGATAATTCAAAAAATTTGAGGGGATTGATGGATAGTTTGGTCATTTAGGGGGCTTATCCAAGGAATGTTAAACCTTAGATTAGCTATCCTTCCATTTTCTAGGGATAAAATAATACCATGAATGAGTTATAACTAATCCATGAGTTAAATCAAATAAAGCAAATAATGGCTTAGTTAAATTATCAAAGGACTATTTTTAATCCATGGACTATTTTTATATAATACATCCTACCAAATGGGCCCTAATAGAATTTTGAAAATCGTTCGAACTTTATATGTCTTTTAAATATTTTAAACTGTTAATTATTGAGATTTATAATATTTTTGTATCATTTTAAAATAAATGTTACTTTTTCTGCCTCATTTTATGTGGCAGGAATAAAATTTTAAGAGTCAATCAATCTTTTTACATATCTTTCAAAATTAATTATTGAGATTTATCATATTTTTTACGTTGCTTTCAAATACATGTTACTTTCTTCTCTCTCCCATTTTACATGGCATTGATAAAATTTTAAGCTCAATCAATTTTGTATAAGGCTTTTAAATATTTAAGTTGTTAATTATCATAGTTTAGATTAGATTTTCACAATTTTCGAATGTGTTAAAAACTCAATAGTCTAAAATAAAAGAACCACTACTCAAGCAGGCATGTCAATATCCTTCGGAAAAACTATAAACATTAGCAATTTGCCCCTAATTTTTGTATATATAAAAAAATTAAGACAAATAAATTAAAACAAAAGAATCATAATAAAATTACAAATGCACCTTTAATTTGCTCAAGCAGACATGTTGACATGATGCCTGGTTGAGCAGCTTACGTTTTCTCTTATAATATAATAGTAGAATTTGAGTAGATTAATTAGATCAATGATTAATGAGTAGAAACTCATCTTGTCTAAGGGTCGTAGAATGAAGTACAATCCATAAAAGGACTCATACACGGACCTTAGATTTAGAAAAATTGTCTAAGTCATAGGGGTAATCACAAACCACATCTACGGACCGTAGATCAATTCATGGTTCATAGATGAACCCTTGTAGTCACTGCCAATGACAAATTTTTCAGTCATTTCTCAACTCTTCTGGGACTTCTAGTCCATACTTAGTAGGAAAATTTTAGGGGATGTTACATTATCTCCCTCTTGGGATCTTATGTCATGCCCCAAGTCTCATTAGGACGGACTGGAACCCATTGTCGACAAGGTCTGGGAGAACGAACTTGTATCTATGCGCTTCTTGTACATATTATGAGGGATTGCTATGTTTTACATGCCTTTACGAAGATAAACAATGATAACAAGCCAAAAGGAAATGCATGTGACTAGGCCGTTGGGGCCACGGTGTTTGAAGTACGAGACATGAGCATACTTTAATTTACCTAGTCTACAAATCTTGTAGATAAGAGAAAGTATTTGACAAGGGTCGGGACAAGCCCCGCTTCAACTAACTGTACATACAAACATGTAAGCTCTAGATATATAAAAAGCTCCAAAGCAACCTGAGCTTGATAACAGCAGCTGAATGTCCTGTACTCCAACTGGGGAGATCTACTAGCACTTGTACCTGCAGCATGAAATGCAGGTCCCCCATAAGGGACGTCAGTACGGATAATATACTGAATATGTAAGGCAGGATATATTGTATGTGAAGTAATAACTCAAATGAGACTATGCACTGATATAAGATTAGAGACCACCTTTGGTTATACTTTGGAATCATGTACTTTATGTTCTTTATATTACTTTACCTTTACTGTATAATCTGTGTACAACTATAAAACAAATGACCAACTGATCAGTGGTAAACTATAACAGGATCGTCCCTGTCTAGGTTATTTCTTAACCCCTCGGGCTACCACCCGTGATAGGATCGTTCCTGGCTAGGTGATTTTTTCATCCCTCGGGCTACCACCTATCAATAAATAATATACTTTACCTTTCAATTACCTTTGAGATGGTTCTTTTGGTGGTCACAATATTAGAGCTGTAGGACTGTATACGTAGCATATGACATGTAGATAATCATACAAGATAATATGATAATGAAAAAAAAGTACGTTACACAAATAATGAAATATGTATGAAAGGAAATAACTCATGAACTTTATTTAGTAACAAGAACCCATGCAACTTAGTATACAAGCATGTATGCATATTTGAAAGTGACTATGTATGGAAGCATGTAAACATGTCAAAGAATGGATACACGGTTAATAGTTGTGTCGGAGTTGGCAAGCGTCTTTATGTACCAAGGAGAGATCTATGTTTCATGCCAAGTGATATGAAATCAAGTAGCCTTACATACCTCGTTGTATGACCTTGTTACTACCTCGAGACAACCTCCCCTTTCTACAAATACTTATCTACAACATAGTAGGTGATAAAACTAGCATTAGAAGTCAATAAATACATCTTGGCAGCCCAATCACATAACAAAATAACACACGGACAATAAGCAGGTATTTATAAACCCCAGTATGTTCTTTCAACCTTTTCGCCCCCTAATCATATTTTTATAACACACATTCATATGTGCACATCATGTACAGCCTGTTTTAATGCCATAACAGCCTTACAACAACCCACAAAGCACAACACATAACAATTCTACACAACCTAAATATGGACAGCATAACGTTACCTCCCTTCGCTATATTTCGACGTCGACAACTCCAAACCTATTCCAACTCTAACCAAACTGTTCCAAAAATATTTACACATATAAATAGACCTAAAACAATCTTATAATATCACTCAAGAAGTCATGAAGGACGTGAACTAATAGCCTTCCATCCAACAGCCCACAAGTTCCAATCAACATTACACTTAAGATAGCACAATAAAATGCGCTTGTTAAATGAAACCAAAATTAGGGAATCAACTTTAGGATAATATTTATAACTTAAACCATGTTAAGAACATCAACTTATCTTTATAATACAACCCACCAACCATATAAATATCACTAAAACAAAAGACAAGTATGCAACAACTTTCTCAACACAAGCTGTCTCAAATTTTCAACACAACATACTAGTATATACTTCTTGTTTTTCATAAGCAAACCATACTAAATATATATGTAAACTTACTTACCACTTATTTCAAGGTGTATGTCTTATCCAAGAACCCCGGAAATCCCTTTTAGCTGCTTTACAAAGTTAAGAAAAGTTAAGAGAAAATAGAGAGAGCAATCTGATTATGTGTGTTCAAGTTAAGAAATGAATTATGGAGCTGCTTTTGAGCCCTTTATAAAGGGGTATTTGGCCGACCTTCTCTTGACTTTTTGACTACCTTATACCACACATTATCAAGCTGGTTATGCACCAGCTTGGCCCTCACATTTAGGCCTAAATGGGTCTCCAAGTTGATGGGCTTGGACTGCCTATTTTCCAACTTTCTCTTCACTTTGTTTGGGCCTAAATTGTTAAGTGTGTTGTGATGTCTTTGGGCCCTTTATATTATACTTCTTGGGCTGAAAATGTATTCTATTTCTGATGCTAAAACAAGGGCTAAATTTACACCCTTAACACGAACTTTATTTAGAATCAAACTTGGATAAATTCGACGTCGAGCCTCGTCTCCATTTGACTAACAATTTAAGCTAAGCAAGTAGGTGACTCACCTGCTAGCTTGTTAAATCTTAGAATCACCTCAATTCTCTCACTTCATTTAAGGATGTAATCTCCTCAATTCAACATAAAACATGTATACACTCGGCCCTCTTAAGCGTTAGACGCACATGTAACCCATTAACATCAGATTCAAGCACTTTTAAAAATTAGCGCTAATTTGACCAAATCATATCATGTTTCAATTGAATTGTACTAGTATTGTAAGGTGTGGGGTGTTACATCCTCTCCCTTTTAGGAATATTCGTCCTCGAATGTTAGCACAATTAGATAACTTAACCAAGTTTAAATCTTTACTTACACAAACTTTTAACAACATATTAACTATTCAATCACAGGTACCTATTAGTGTCCTGATTCCGCATATTGTACTTCCTCTTTAGCTTCAAATAAGTGAGGATATTTTGATATCATTACGTCCTCGGCCTCCCATGTTACTTTTTCTGCGTGTTGGTTCCTATTCAAAGTACTTTAACTGAAGCTATTTCTTTATTCCTTAGCTTCATAACTTGACGATCTAGAATAACAACAGGTACCTCTTCATAGGTGAGATCTTCTGTAATCTATAAATCTTCTATAGGAGTGATACGAGATGAATCACCTATGCATTTTTGAAGCATTGAGACATGAAAAGCTAGATGAACCATTGAAAGCTCTTGGGGTAGCTCTAGTTCATATGCAACCTGCCCGAATTTCTTAATAATCTGATATGGCCCTATGTAGCGTGGACTCAGTTTTCCCTTCTTACCAAATCTCATAATCTCTTTCATTGGAGACACCTTTAAAAATACCCAATTATCTATTGAACTTTCCAGTCCTCTTCTCTTGACATCAACATATGATTTGTTTTGATGACTTTGAGCTGTTTCTAGTCGCTGTTATATCACCTTAACTTTTTCCATAGCTTGTTGTACTAGATCTAGCACAAGTAAGGTGGTTTCACCTACTTCAAACTATCCAATTGATGATCTACATTTCCTTTCATACAAAGCTTCATAAGGTACCATCTTGATACTCGCGTGGTAGCTATTATTATATGCAAACTCAATAAGTGGTAAATGGTCTACCCAACTACTTTTAAAGTCCAATGCACAAGCTCGCAACATATCTTCAAATGTCTGAATGGTGTGTTCTGCTTGACCGTCTGTTTGAGGGTGGAGTGCTGTACTCAAATTCACTTATGTTCTTAAACCCCTTTGGAAGGACTTCCAAGACTTTGTAGTGAATTGAGCTCCTCGATCATATGTAATGGAGATTAGGACTCCGTATTGCCTGACTATCTCTTTGAGGTATAGCTTGGCATACTCTTCAGCTGTATGATCGCTCCTGACTGGTAAGAAGTGTTCTGACTTTGTGAGTCTGTCAACTATTACCCATATGGAGTCAAACTTCTAGATGAGTGAGGCAAACCTGTAACAAAATCCATATTGATCATATCTCACTCCCATGTTAGAAGCTCTATACACTGCATATAACCTCCTGGCTTTTGGTGTTGTACTTTCACCTGTTGGCAATTTGGACATTGAACTACAAACTCTGCAAGGTCCTTTTTCATGCTTCCCCACCAAAACATTCCCTTCAGGTCATGGTACATCTTAATTGATCCTGGATGGATAGAATATCAGGAATGATAGGCTTCTTCCAATATCCTCTTTCTTAATTCGTTAACATCAGGCACACATAATCTATTTTTGTAGTGAAGTACTCCATTTTGTGCAAGGTCAAAGCCCTTTATTGTATCCTGACTCACCTTTTCCTTAAGCTGTTATAGAATAGGATCCTCAAACTGTTTTTCTTTCACCTCCATTACCAATGAAGATTCTGCAATATTTTGCACAATAACCCCTTCCTTGGGAGTTTTGAAAAGGTGAACTCCCAAACTGGCTAACTGATGTAGATCCTTAGCTATTCCTTGGCTTATCACAACTGGATCACTAGTATTCATGATTGCCTTACGACTCAGAGCATCGGCTACCACATTTGCCTTCCCCGGATGGTACAATATATCAATGTTATAATCCTTTATTAGCTCTAGCCATCTTCACTGTCTTAAGTTCAGGTCTTTCTGCTTAAAGATGTACTGCAGGCTCTTATGATTAGTATATATATTAACATGGACCCCATACAAATAGTGGCACCATATTTTCAAAGCAGACACAATCGCTGCCAGCTGAAGATCATGTGTTGGATAGTTTTTCTCGTGTGGTCGTAGTTGCCTAGATGCATAAGCAATTACTCTGCCATTCAATGTCAATACACACCCTAAGCCAACTCCTGAAGCATCGCAATACACTACATACCCCTCAGTGCCTTCTGGAAGTACTAGCACAGGTGCAGAAGTTAGCTTATTTTCAGCTCCTGGAAACTTCTTTCACATGCATCATTATATTGGAACTTGGTTGCCTTATGTGTCAGTTTTGTTAGGGGTGCAGAGATAGAAGAAAAACCTTCAACAAACCTCCTATAATAACCTGCCAAGCCTAGGAAGCTCTGAACTTCCGTGGGTGTTGTTGGTCTTGGTCAATCTTTTATAGCCTCTATCTTTTGTGAATCAACCCTTATTCCCTCATAAGACATAATATGACCCAAGAATTCCACTGATTTTAGCCAAAATTCACATTTAGAAAATTTGGCATACAACTGTCGATCATGAAAAACCTGTAATACCTGTCACAAGTGAGCTGCATGGTCCTCTTCTGATTATGAATATACCAAAATATCATCTATAAATAGTATTACAAACACATCCAAGAATGGTTTGAATATCCTGTTCATCAGATCCATAAAAATAGCTAGTGCATTCGTTAGCCCAAATGACATAACAAGAAATTCAAAATGACTATAGCGTGTTCTGAAAGTTGTCTTGGGTATATCCTGCTCCTTTACCCTCACTTGGTGATAACCTGATCTCAAATCAATTTTTGAAAAGCATTTGGCACCCTGTAACTGATCAAATAAATCATCAATCCTGGGGAGGGGTATTTATTTTTAATTGTCACCCTATTCAATTATCGATAATCGATACATGTTCTCAAGGTGCCATCCTTTTTTGCGCACAGATAATATTAATGCATCCCAGGGGGATACACTAGGTCTTATAAAACCCTTCCACAGTAAGTCTTTTAACTGCTCTTTTAATTCGTGCAATTCTGTAGGGGCCATTCTATATGGAGGGATAGAAATAGGTTGAGTGCCTGGAAGTAAGTCAATACCAAAGTCTATTTCTCGTTCAGAAGGTAAGCCTGGAAGTTCCTCAGGGAACACATCAATAAATTCATTCACTACTGGAATTGATTGAAGAGTTGGTGATTCTGCCTCCATATCCTTTACTCTATCTAAATGACATATATATTCCTTAGATATCATCTTGTAGGCCTTAAAGTAAGAGATAAACTTTCCCTTTGGTGCCCTAAATTGCCTTCCCATTCAAGAACTGCCTCTTTTGGAAAGTGAAAGTACACTCTCTTAGTTCGGCAATCCAAAGTGGCATAACAAGAAGCTAACCAATCCATACCCATTATAACATCAAATTCCACCATGTCTAGCTCAATAAGGTCAACCAATGTGTCACGATCACAAATAGTTACTACACAGTCATAATAAACCCTTCTAGCCATAATAGATTCACCGATTGGTGTAGACACTTCAAATAGTCTGTTCAATAATTTTGGTGTTCTTTTAAGCTTCCCAGCAACTAGTGGAGTGACGTATGATAGTGTAAAACCTTTGTCAATTAATGCATATATACTATATGAAAAGATGGATAATGTACCTGTGACCACATCAGGTGAAGCTTCTAAATTCTGCCGACTCCCCAGTGCATAAGTGTGATTCTCAATTCCACTAGAGCTAGCTGACCCTCTAACACCTCTACCACGACCCATAGGTTCCTGCTAACCCCAACCTGCTAGAGTAACTGATGATGATGATGCAATAATTGACCCAATAAATTATGCCATACCACCCATACGTCTTCTCGGGTAATCTTTTATCATGTGCCCTGGCACACCGCACCAATAACGAACATATATCCTAACACGACATATACCCATATGACTCCTTCCACACTGTTTAGAAAGATGCCTAGGTGTTATTTGTTGTCCTGCTGAATATCCTACTATCCGTATACCTTGTTCCCCACCTCATTGACCAAATTGATTACTTCTAGACCCTTGAAGTTGTGGTGGAGCACTAGCTGTAGAGCAGGAGGATGATGGCCTAGGCGGTCTATTAAAAAACCGAGGCCTAAGCTCACTTTGGGTGGTGTGAACTGCCCTATAGATCTGGCCCTTTTGGCTTGCCTCCTTTCCAACTCTTGTGTCTTTCTCCTCTGTCTTTGATCCTCCAATTTCTGTGCAAAAGCCTGCATCCTTGCTATGTCCATATCTTTGTTCAAGGAAGTAATGGTGCAATCTCTAACCAGATAAGTATCCAACCTATCTATATATCGATGAACTTTATTTACCATTGTAGCAACTACATTATGATCATACCTTGCTAGGGAATTAAATTGAAGGCTATACTCCCTCACACTTATATTCCCTTGGTGAAGATTTAGGAACTGATTTGCACAACCCTCTCGGATCTCTAATGGCAAATAATGGTCTAGAAATGTCTCTTTGAACTCTTCCCAGGTAGTTGGAGGTGCATCTATACACTTAGATTGTTTCCAAGCTTCATACCACAATATAGCCACACCCTTCAACCTATATGTTGCTAACTTAATAGCTTCCGTACCACTCGCATGCATAACATCTAAAGTACGCTGAATCTGATCAATAAAATCCTGGGGGTCTTCATTAGGATCTGACCCAGTGAAGGATGGAGGGTCCAAATTAAGAAAATCATGTATCGTTGTGCCAGCTGCCCTATTTGTACCACCTGTACCCATAAATGGACCTTCCTGCCTTTGACCTTGACCAGCAAATGTATGGGTTAATAATTGGACTGCATTTCTCAGATCCTGCATGGTAGCATCAATAGGTGGTTCTGGGGGAATTCCACTACTCTCGGGTTCATCAGGAACTGGAGGAGTTAGAGATGTCTGTGATAAAGACTCCTCTCGAACCTCATGTCATTGCCTCACTTGGCTGGGTATACCAACCACGACTTCTACTACCTTCCTTTTACCTTTTTTTGCCTTGTTTCTGGCATACTTGCTGTACAAAATAATTTAGAATTAGGCATAATGCACCTATTACACTTGACTTTATGGCACGATCTAAAGAATGAAAAAAAGTAACAACTCCTAAATGCCACGTAGCCTCCTACTTTGAAATGTGGTGCACAACACATCGATAAATAAGATTCTACATAGACACAACTTTGTAGATTTCCTAGGATGACTCGCTTTGATACCACTTCTGTCACGCTCCAAGTCCCGTTAGGGTGGACTGGCACCCGTTGCCGACAAGGCCTGGGAGAACCAACCTATATCTATGCGCTTCTTGTATATATTATGAGGGATTGCTAAGTTTGACATACCTTTACGAAGATAAACAATGATAACAAGCCAAAAGAAAATGCATATGACTAGGCCATTGGGGATACAATGTTTGAAGTACGAGACATGAGCACACTTTAATTTACATATTCTACAAAGCCTCTAGATAAGAGAAACTATCTGACAAGGGTCAGGATAGGCCCCGCCTCAACTAACTATACATACAAACATGTATGCTCTAGACATACACAAAGCCCCGAAGCAACCTGGAGCTTAGTAACAGAAGCTGAATGTCCTGTACTCCTACTGGGGAGATCTACTAGCACCTGTATCTGCAGTATGAAATGCAGGTCCCCCATAAGGGACATCAGTATGGGATAATGTACTGAATATGTAAGGCAGGATATACTGTATGTGAAGTAATAACTCAAATGAGACCATGCACTGGTACAAGATTAGAGACCACCTTTGGTTATACTTTGGAATCATGTACTTTCTGTTCTTTATATTACTTTACCTTTACTGTATAATCTGTGTATAACTATAAAACAAATGACTAACTAATTCATGATAAATTATATCGGGATCGTACCTGGCTAGGTTATTCCTTAACCCCTCGGGCTTCCACCCGTGATAGGATCATCCCTGGCTAGGTAATTCTTCCACCCCTCGGGCTACTACTTATTAATAAATAATATACTTTACCTTTTAATTACCTTTGAGATGGTTCTTTTGGTGGTTACAATATTGGATCTGTAAGACTGTATACGTAGCATATAACATGTAGATAGTCATACAAGACAATATGACAATAAAAAAAAAGTATGTTACACAAATAATGAAATGTGTATAAAAGGAAATAACTCGTGAACTTTATTTAGTAACAAGAACCCATGCAACTTGGTATACAAGCATGTATGCAGATTTGAAAGTGACTATGTATGGAAGCATATGAACATGTCAAAGAATGAATACACGGTTAATAGTTGTGTCGGAGTTGGCAAGTGCCTTTATGTACCAAGGAGAGATCTATGATTCATGCCAAGTGATACGAAATCAAGTAGACTTACAAACCTCTATTTATAAGCTTGTTACTACCTCAAGACAACCTCCCCTTTCTATAAATACTTATCTATGATATAGTAGGTTATAAAACTAGCATTAGAAGCCAATAAATACATCTTGGCAGCCTAATCACATAACAAAACAACACACGAATAGCTAGCGGGTATTTATAAATCCGAGTGTATTCTTTCAACTTTTTTGCCCCCTAATCGTATTTTTATAACACACATTCACATGTACACATCATGTACAGCCTGTGTTAATGCCATAACATCCTTACAATAGCCCACAAAGCACAAGACATAACAATTCTACACAACCTAAAACTGGACAGCATAACGTTACCTCCCTTCACTACATTTCAATGTCGACAACTCCAAACCTATTCCAACTCTAACTAAGCTGTTCCAACAACATTTACACATATAATGAGATCTAAAACAATCTTCTAACATAACTCAAGAAGTCATGAAGGACGTGAGCTAATAGCTTTCCATCCAATAGCCCACAAGTTCCAATCAACATTACACTTAAGATAGCACAATAAAACGTACTTAAAATGAAACTAAAATCAGGGCAGAAACTTTAGGATAATATTTATAACTTAAACCATGTTAATAACATCAACTTCTCTTCATAATATAGCCCAACATACTAGCATATACTTCAGCACAACATACTAGCATATACTTCTTGTTTTTTATAAGAAAACCATACTAAACATTTATGTAAACTTATTTACCACTTATTTCAATGTGTAGGGATTATCTAAGAACCTTAGAAGTCCCTTTTAGCTGCTTTACAAAGTTAAAAAAAGTTGAGAGGAAATAGAGAGAGCAATCTGATTTTGTGTGTTCAAGTTAAGAAATGAATTATGGAGCTACTTTTGAGCCCTTTATAAAGGGGTATTTGGCCGATCTTATCTTGACGTTTTGACCACCTTATACCATACATTATCAAGCTGGTTATCCACCAGCTCGGCCCTCACACTTGGGCCTAAATGGGTCTCCAAGTTGATGGACTTAGGCTGCCTATTTTCCAACTTTCTCTTCACTTTGTTTGGGCCCAAATTGTTAAGTGTGTTGTGATGTCTTTGGGACCTTTTTATTATACTTCTTGGGCTGAAAATGTATTCCATTTATGATATTAAAACATGAGCTAAAGTTACACACTTAACACGTACTTTATTCACAATCGAACTTGGACAAATCGATGTCGAGCCTCGTTTCCGTTTAACTAGCAATTTAAGCTAAGCAAGTAGGTGACTCACCTGCTAGCTTATTAAGTCCTACAAGCACCTCAATTCTCTCACTTCATTTAAGGCCGTAAGCTCCTCAATTCAACATAAAACATGTATACACTCGGCCCTCTTAAGCGTTAGACGCACATGTAACCCATTAACATCAGATTCAAGCACTTTTAAAAATTAGCGCTAATTTGACCAAACCATATCATGTTTCAATTGAATTGTACTAGTATTGTAAGGTGTGGGGTGTTACACATTAGTTTTCAAATGAGGATCAATCTAGGAACCTAATTAAGGCATAAATCTTATCAGGGATTTTAACAGTCCAATAATCAGCAAACACTCAATGAATCAAAGAATCAAGCAGTATAAACAATCAATGAGTCAAACAAATCATCGGTCAAATTCTAGGATACTATCGCAATCAAGCTTGGAGTAGAAAGAAACCCAAGGCATAGAAATGAATTTTTACCATCAACTTTCTCATTATTAACATGTAGGAACAAATGTGGGTATCTAGCCTTCATATTCTCTTCTGCTTCCTAAGTCGCTTCTTCTGTAAATTAATTTCTCCACAACACCTTTATAGATGCAATTTTCTTAGTTCTCAACTTACAAACCCGTTGATCAAGGATTTGAACAAGAATCTCCTTATAACTCAAACTATCTTTCATTCTAATATTCTCAACAAGCACAAACAACTGTGGATCTCTCAAACACTTCTTAAGCATGAAAATGTGGAATATCAGATAGATGACCGCTAACTATGGTGATAGTTCCAATTCATAAACTACATTATCCACTCCCTTCATAATCTACTAGGGACCAATGTATCTCGAACTTAATTTTCCTTTTTTCCTACCATATCACCCTTTTCTTGGGTAACACCTTCAAGTACACCCAATCATTAATCTCAAACTCTACGTCTCCTTTTCTAACGTTAGTGTAGGACTTTTGTAGATTCTGTGCAATCTTCAATCGCTCTTACATAATCTTTACTTTCTACATAGCTTGGTAAATGAGGTTTAACCCAATCAATTCTACTTCACCCACCTCGAACCAATCAATTTGTGATCTACATTTCCTCCCATACAATGTCTCATATGGAGCCATATGCATGCTCAAATGGAAGCTATCATTGTAGGCAAATTCAATTAGAGTAAGTGGTCATTCCAATTACCTTTGAAGTCAATAATGCAAGCCCTCAACATATCCTCTAAGGTTTGAATAGTGCGTTTTGGTTGGCCATCAATCTGAGGGTGAAAAGCAGTGCTAAGGTTCACCTTCGAACCCGAGCCTTTCTGGAACGATCTACAAAATTGGATAGTGAATTGAGCTCCTCTATCTAAGTTGATAGATGACACTTGTTTATGTGTTTGAAAATCTACCGTTTTAGTTCTTTAAGTTATGATTATGGTCTTGAATTTATATAGAGAATATAACTATCTATGGATACTTGTGATGACGTCGCAAGATTAAAGACAGTAGTTAATTTTGCCTTTGAATTATGAAGGATTTTGTCATCTCGATATTATGTTGTCAGCTTAATTTGGGGTACGGTAGGACCCTTTGTTGTGTTCCTAAATATATAAAATGTTTTCGTAGAAATTAAGTAAATCTATAGAAGTTACATTAAGTTACTTGCATAAGAAAGAATACAAGATAGAAGTGTTTTGGATAGCCACCCATAGTTAATTGAAACTCAAATTCTTCCAAGTCAGTCACAATCCAAATCCAAACGGGTCGATACAAGTGTTGAAGCATTGCTTACAGGTTTTAGAAGCAAAAAGATATTGTATACATATGATATACACTAATATACAACATGTATACAGTGCAGTGACACAGGAATGAAAACAGAGCTTAAAAGCCCATCATCTGCAACAGCCCTCTTTTGGGAAAATAGATCAAAGTCCAAACTCTTAACTTTATTTTCTTACTTTATATTATTGTCTATTTATATTTGGTTAAATGCTAACGTCTATTTATTTGATTTTTACTTAATTAAATTTTCCAAAAGACAAACCATTTTTATATAAATTTTTCTTTAAGCGATCACATTTATTATGGTTATTTTGACAAAAATTTCAAAATTTTAAAAGTGGTTAATTTTGTCAATTCTATTTTAAGCTGTTTCTTTTAAAATCTCAAGTCATCTTTTCAAAATTAGACAATTTTTGAAATGTCTTTTTCAAATTATTTAGATTACTTAAAAATAGATTTTTCTTTTTCACTTGAAATGTTTTTAAGTTTTATTTTTTTCCTTAATTGTTAATCAAATTAAGTTTAATCATTAGTTAACTACACATTAGCGATCATGTCTAAGTGTTAATTAACTTCTCAGAATGGAAATAGAACTCTTACATTTTCTCTAAAAATTTTAAGATTTTTCTGTTAAGTCTTAAAATTAAGTTTTCTTAATTTCTTTAAAAAACTTAAGTGGGCTCTTTCATTTTTCAAATATTGTTTTTTTCTTAAATTAATTAAGTTTAAATCGATTTTTTCTAAAATAGTCATTTCCCCAATTAACAATATGTCATACACTAGGTATATATTTATTCTATTTTTATTCTCTATATTTCATGTATTATATTATACATGTCATATTATTTTTCCCGTATCTATTTTGTCACATTTTATGAAATGTTATTTATTTATAGATAACTTATAAGATTTTACACCCTATCATATACATATTTATATATAGTCATTTTCATGTTATCACTACACAAAAGAAAATAATGAACTCGTGTATAGTTTTTAACAACATCATAAATATATTTTACTTTATAACAAATACATACAAGATAAAAAGTTTTACATAATATTTTAAAGTTTCAAGTATACTTTCCAAGTATATTTATTTGATTATTTATTTCACTATATGATAATATATTTGATTTTTGTAAATATTATATACATGTGTGCTTTATACACACAAAAATATATAATTTAAGTTTTCTATATACTTGGTGTATTATTTTGTTACATAAATTATATTATCCTCGTTTCTATTTTCTTCTCTTTTCAAATGTTATTCATCTTCCTTATAAAATAAAAATACAAATTATTATACCTTGAATATACATTGTTTTGTTGCATACATTTGCTATTTTAACCTATATATATATATATAAAATAACAAACTCTCATATATTTTGACGGCATACATAAACATACTTTATTTTATAATAGACCCATACAAGATTACAAGTTTTACATAAATTTTAACATTCTTTGTATTAGGATACTTTATGTATGTTATTTCTTTCATTAATTCATTTATTTATTAAAAAACTCTTAATTTTACTCAAATTGCATATATGTTATATTTTGCACCTCATCCATTATCTCGTTTCATTTATTTATTCATTTTGCAAATAAACTAATAAGTTTTCACACCCAACATTTCAATATATTGCTTAGAATAATTTTTTATGTGCTCATTTATTCTGTATAATTTTAAACATACATCTATATTTTTCTAATATATAAAATTTTCTTATATTTCCAATTTATTTGTTTATTACTTATTTAGTTGTTAATTTTATTGTATATTAAGTATCTTATTATTAAAGTTTTTCACGAGTATTATAGTATACATATGACATACTTTGTATTTTTGTTCTTTCTTTTCTATAATTAATGAATTTTTCTTCTCACTAAATTTAAGAAAAATAAATGAATATTTTATCACAAGTTATTTTCCTAATTAAGTTTAAGGACTATTCGGATAAGCTCCGAGGGATGCCTAACACCTTCCCCTCGAGTAACCAAAATCCTTACCAAGAATTTTATTGGTTTTGCAAATCAAAACAGAGTCTACATTTACATTTTCTTAAGTTGATTTCCTAATATTTTCCTTAAAATTAGGTGGAGACTCTAAAAATATTTTTTCAAACACCAAAAAGCACAACCACATGAAGTTGCGAACTATTTTGACTGGTTTGAAAATGGGGCGCGATAGAGTGGCATCTCTGATGGGGACAATTCAGGTTTTAACCTTAATAAACTAAGCTTAGGAATAATATTTGTGATTATTTGTTAGTTAATATTTGTTAGTTAATTATTTGTTTTGTATATTGCTTTGATTGAAAGGTCGCAAGTTAAATACAACCTTGTGTTCCTTATTTGTCTGAAAATACTATTTGTTATTATTTTCCTACATTCTTATTCTCACTTTCTATCGATTCCTTGGCTGTACACTTATACACATTGCTAAACCTTCTTTTGGATTCCTTAGTTTCAGAGCGGGTGCAATAAGTTTAGTATACCTTAGCAACTCGCAATACTTTCGTCCACTCTTGAGCGTTTAGGAAAAACTCTTACTCAAGAAAATAAATCATTTTGAATATACCTTAAGCGAGACAGTCTAAGACATTGTCTTTGCAATTAGGAAACCACCCTTTGTCAAAGGTTATACACCTGACGACATACTTTTTTGAAAGTCAATGTGAATGATCTAAAATAAAAGACATGATGGATTTGGAGTAAACATACTTATCATGCCTTTTTCTCTTTGTCTAGATGAAAATCAACCAAAATCTTCCAGACATTAAGATGGTCATTTCCGCCCCACACATCCTACAAAATTGGTGGCAAAAATATTCGTGGGGCACATGGAGCTTAGGCCAAAAAACATTTAGGAGGGTTGCTACCGCTCATGAAAATTCGAACAAACAAGATGATCATTACCTGCTAATGGAATTTTGGGATCCGAGTATAGTGACTTTCAAATTCTTGTATTTCAAAATCACTTCCACATTGGAGAAATTTAGTGATTTCACAGAGCTACCCATCAACAGAAGGATACGAATATGTCCATCGACCATAAGTGCAAGAGATTTCTTAAGACTCTTGGGGTTCCACATCTTTCCATTGCTAAGGAATGTGAAAAATGGAAATGTTAAACTAGCATATCTCTTCAGGAGATATGGTCGCCTTGAGAATTTTGATGCATACTATGAGGAATTTGCTTGCATCAGCAAGTAGTAGATACGGATGTAGCCAAAGATCTTTGTGTTAGCCTTTTTTGATGCAATGGTCTTCTTGATAAGATTTTATTCCATCAATATCAACATTCTTCCCATAGTTGTGGACGTATTTGCTGTGCCGCAGTGATACTCCTTGGTACACATGGTTCTTGCTGAGGTGTTTCAATCATTGTCAGCATGTACAAGAGGACATGATTTCTTCAGGTGCTACAACTTATTGCAACAAGTTTATACAATAGAGCATTTCTACTATTGCCCCCTCACTAATGGACTACACCATGGATGCTCGCAATAAGATTTAGAGCCATGAGGACTGCCTCGGATATTAGTACGCATTAGTCGGAGAGGAGGAGTGACGTATATTTTTAACTAACCTTATTGGAGAATCCATTCAGTAGAAGTATTCTTGGATAGCCGAGTTAGCATTTGTCAGAACCTATCACTTGTACTTTATTGAGTTGGTCGGGTTAAGAGGCATTCAACTGTATGTACCTTTTCGAGTTATGAAATAGTTTAGAGTCATCTAGGATGTGCCACTATGGTCGTGCATGGTATTACATGAGAATGATCTCGTTTCAGTCCCTATTATATGAATAAGGAACTTGCTGCTCTAATGGGATTACATGATCATAACTAATGTAGGAAATAAAAGATGGTGCACACTGGAATACTATGCTTGGCACACCACTATGAGACATATGGCTTGACCCAGTATAGAGGGACTTAAGGGCTTTATGGACAATCGGTAGGTCACTTGGATCAGAAGAGGTACTACCTCGTATGGAACTCACGACACCCATGTTCAATCAGATAGTTCCAGGATCCATGGAACATTTGATCCAAATAATAGAAGAAGATCCAGAGGAAGACCCAAAAAAAGATCTAGAGAAGGACCCCAGAAGAAGATCCAAAAGAAGAGCCCGAAGAGGATTCAGAAGAAGATGGAGCCATGCATATGGGAGATGAACCCGTTCCAGTAGCAGAAGATGACCACTCTGAGTACGAGTCCATAGGGTTTGATCGTATAGAAGGTTCGAAGGTAAGTTCAAACTCCCCAGGATATTACTCGGGGCCATACTATGATTGGGACGATGATAATAATCCAACATGGCCGTAGTTTTATCTATCTGTACTTTGTCATATTCCCTTGAAGAGTCATATGACTCATCCTTCTCTGTGCACTTTTCCATTCTCTCATTTTCATTTCCTAGTTTTCTACCCATCTACTCTATTGTATGACCCAAGACATTTTTATCAATAAAGATTATGTTATTCCAATCCGAAATATGTTTAGTTGGATCATTTATCATCAAACCGATTATAACATTGGATAACCTCTAGCAAAAAGAGGCTCCATATTAGGATGTTTCTTGAATGTCGTCAACTTGGCATATATATATATATATATATATATATATATATATATATATGTTACATATTTGCTATATATATATATTTCTTTTCTTTATAATATCTCCCAAACTAATATAATTGTCCTTTTATTTTCTTTATTTTTTGTTGATTATTATTAATCCCAAAATAACATTGATTTGTGCCGACTTGCAAACTAGATGACTCACAGTACAACCTTCGATCTAAAAGAAAATGACTGATCGAGAAGAATTTGATGCTACTGCAAACATAATGATACCTATAGAATCCCTGAAGGTTCTCAAAATACAACTCAAAATGATGAGAGAGTGACTCACATGGCACAAGAATCGAAAACCCTAAGGAAGGAATTATGTCAAGTATGAGACTTGGCCAAACTTTTGGCTTCTACTTTCCCGACCTTCAAAACACCTATATACTTTCCTAAAACTGACTTTCTTTCCACCGATTTACCAAACCTACCTAAGCGAACCCAATATTTTCCTATCCATGGTCAAGACTTACTAGCTCCTTTATCAATGGTTAGAACTGCTCATAACCTTCCTACTCAAGGTCCTACCATGCGAACCTACCTAGCGATGCAATAGATATTTAGGGCGCACGTTGCTACTCCTTATGAGTCATATATGCCACCTATATATGCTATTGAAGTCTCTTCTTTCATTACCCTAGCCATAGTTAGAGTCCTATACGAAGTCGATCAATATGTAAAAATGGAGAAAGATGCTTGCTAAAAAGAAAATGAGTCAATAAACGCCCAATTTCATGGTTTAAGAAGGCCCTAAAAAGCTTGCAAGTCACTAGGGGAGCAAAGAGCTTAGCTTATGATGACTTGTGCATTCACTCTGACATTGACATGCTAGTAGGCTACAAGCTGCTGAAGTTGAATGTATATGATGGGAAAGGTGACCCTCATGCGCATTTGAAGGCATATTGTGATAAGCTAGTTGGTGTGGGCAGAAATAAGAAGCTAGGAACAAAGCTGTTTATTTGAATGTTGTCTGGAGAAGCCTTGACTTGGTATACATGTCAGGATCCCCGCAAATGGCGTGATTAGCAAGAAATGAAAAAGGTTTCATGACTCACTTCAAATTTAACACCGAATCACTCCAGACAATTTTTGATTAGCTAACATACAAAAGAAAGCATCTGAGGTCTTCCACAATATGCAGCGCCGGAGAACTGAGGCTTAGTTGGAATACCAAAAAAGTTGCTCTTATGTCTTTGGCACAACCTGTCATCATATTTTAATTAAGGGAACCTTTGACTATTCAAACCTACTTAGTAAGAACTGTGATAACCATTTTAACCACCAAGAAGTCTGAGTATAAACCAAAGTAGTTCCATGAGATTACCAAATAGAAGGTAATGGTAAGATGATTGATACTGCTTGGGCTCAAGGAATGACTAGGTCTGGAAGATGTTATGCTCCCGAAAATCCTATTCAAAGAGTTATTGAGAAGGAACAAAATTTGAAGAGAAATATCACCAATTCCGAAGCTGCTAAATTTTGGAAGAAGATCAGCTTAGGGGTTATTCAATTAAAGAGCAGTTGAACAAAACACCAGACCATATATCCATTTTATCACTGCTATGAGTTCTGAAGCCTATAGGAATGCTTTGATGAACGTATTAAGTGGGCTTGCATTCCAAAAGAGACTACAAGTAAAACTCTAGATGCAACCATTGGACGAGTTGTGGAAGCTAACAAGATCTCTTTCCATAATGATGAGCTATCAATAGAAAGGGTTATATATAACAAAGTGCTTCAAATTGCAGTCAAATTTTGTGGCAAGATTTTGACTTGGGTTCTGATTGATGGTGGTTCAGAATGCAACATCTGCCTTTTCATAACACTAAAGGATTTGGTTGTGAACATGGGAGAGATAAAAGAGAGTCATGTGAAAGTTAGAGCTTTCAATAGGGCATAAAGAAGTGTTACAGGAGAAATCTATCTCACATTGCAAGTGGGGCCAGCTGAATTCCCCATTTCATTTCAAGTGATGGATGTGTTGTCTAACTACAACCTGTTGCTAGAAAGACTAAGGATCTACATGTCGAGAGACATGCCATCAACTGTTTATTAGTGTGTAAAGTTTGAGTGGATTCACATAGAATATACCATCCATGGGGAGCATAGTCACCCTATCTATTCTGTTAATTCTATTCCAGTCACTAGAGAATTAGATGGGGCTACTTTTCACACTTTGGAAATTATACAAGTTGCGAAGGTTGGTGATAAAGCAGGGCCAAGTGATGCAAATTGTCAAGTGAGGCAAAGCTGGTTGCCTCAGAGATGTTGAAGTTTGTATATTAGCCTAAGACATGAGTTGGACCCAAATATAATGGCATAGTTGAACCAATCCAGTTGAAAGCATCAGAAAGGTATCACCAGACTTGGATATTAACTTATATCGGGAAGAGTGTTCAATGTGAGGTCAAGAAAGATGACATTTGTACTAGAACAAGCTCTAATTCTACATATAAGAATTAAAGATGACATCATGGAAGGAATAGGAAATTTGTTTGTGGCCATGATTAGAGAAGAGAAAGAGATAGATCTCAGCAAACCGACCATCCGTGATGCCATGCCTGGAGAAGCATTGTAGAACTGGACCGTCAGCCCATCTCTATTTTAGCAACAATCCTAGTAGTGTGAAAAGTAGTAGTTTTTAAAATTTGGATGATCAAAATCGAGACTTGAATCATGCTTGATCTTTTTTGTCGCTTGCCTCTTTTGAAAAATTGGAATGCTTTCGAATAAAAGTCTTATTTTCCTAAAAAGTTATCTCATTATTTTTAAAGCATTTATCCATTCATTCTTTTATTATTTTTACTTACCATTAATATTCTTTTCAGCACTCATATTTATAAAAATCTTAGTTCAATGGTTACGACATGTAACGAGTTCATCGAGCAAAGAAAAAGTCACGAGTTGGAGCATGAAGAATATGATGATAGTATGACACTTCATAACTCTATTCTTAAATGCACCTATGTTTCAAGCCTCATTCTTATATGTGGGAAGTGTATTAGGGTCATAAGAGACCTCTAGTACTTATCCTAGTTCGAAACTTTCCTATCAATTGAGTTTCTCGCATTAGATTATACAAGGATCAACTTTAAATGAACATATCTCTTAGCACAGATGGAACTAGGTGGCCCATGACCTACAAAATGAAAGATCTTTGAATTATCTTTCTAACACCACCTATTTCACCTCATTTGGAGTTCTGAGTCAAAAGTTATGGCCATTTTACTATAATATTCTAGAGCAGAGTTGGGTTATAGGATGACTACAAGCCGCGGTTTGAGTTATGACCCGTACTGTCAACTTGTGGAAAAATTTCAAAAAATTCTATTTTTGACTCCCAAACTTGACGGACCTAATTGGGGGTTATAGATACTTCCAGGGGCCGTAGATTGGAGTCATGGAATCAATCCAAAACCACAAAATTTGCCTAAAAGTTTATAGATTGGTTCCTATGGACCGTACGTTAGCCCGTGGATGACTTTGACAACATTTTAAAGAAGGACTATTTTGGACTTTTTCCACCCATTCAAAGTCATAACATGACACTTTTATACCTATACACATCCCCAAACATGACTATTCAACTTTTTCATGCTAAAACACCCTCTCCAACTTAGGGCAAGGTTTTAAAGGAGAAATAGGCTAGGGTTTGAAGATAATCTTGCGAATTCCCTCAAGCTGTTTCAAGATTCAAAACTTTCAAGTACGTAAGGCTAACTAGAACATGGATTTTGTTCTTCCATGTGCCCCATGACCCAAATTGCTGGTGTTATGAACGAATTGAGTTTCCGATGGATGTTTCTTGGAGATTTTTTTATTATATTCTAATATATTTCTATATAATTTTGCATGAATTATAGTTTTTATGAATTGAATACTTGAAATAGATGATTTTACTTTTCTACATGAACCCTAGAATTAATTCTTGTTGTTTTTTACTTATTGCACTTAAATAGGTATGCATTTTCCATCAATCTCGGATGGAGTCAAAGATTGACTATTTTTTAGCTTTGGAGTATGATGGAATAAAGCAAAATGACTCTTTAAACTGTCTGCGCTTCTTTCATTTGTGA
>JAOTQJ010187052.1:0-22137 GCA_025642045.1 Solanum sejunctum | reverse complement strand
CTTGGTTAGATGCATGAGGTACAAATCCCTTCATGAGGTTGATGGGGTACAAACCCCCAACAAGGTTGATGGAGTATGAACCCCCCAACGGGTTGATGGGTAAAAATCCCTACAAGGTTAATGGGTACAAACCTCTAAAAAGGTTACCCGGGCCTACCAACCCCTGAATTCGGTGATCAAGGAACCTCTCAACAAGGTTACCCTAGCCTATAACTCCCTGAGTTAGGCTTGGTCATTCCCAACACTATAGAGATATTATCATATATATACACTCCTTTTATGATCATATACGTATATTCCATTTCATCATCATTTCATCATCATACAGTTGTTCAACTCATAAGATATGCATAGGACCATCAATTCCTCAAAAAACCATAACAGGAAATTTTATCAAACACTTAGAGGGCGTGTAGTGCTAGTGTAGAACCATGCAATTCAAGAGTGAAATCATGCTAGAAAATTAAATGTAAAACCTTCAACAAATACTTGGTAATTCCTCAAGCAATATACACCAAAACCCTTTATCAAATCTTAAATAAGACCTTGGTTTCATAGCTTAAAACTTAGCAAAAAAGTCACAATTTTATAAACCCCAACATGGTGTGCAATGATTTTCATAACAAATATGACCCATGAGTAAATCATCTTTAAATCATGAAGTTTTAAGTCAAAAGAAGCTTGGGTGTCATGGGTGAAAGAAACCCACATACCTTAGTATTGAGATGGACTTGATGAAGATTAGAGATGGATACTTGAAGATTGAGTGCAATCTTTAAGATCTGGAAAGGGTTTTCACACTTTAATTTAGGATGTGAAACATTGGCTAAGTGTTTGAGTGAGTATTGGGGAGTGTTTAGAATGATATGAGGGTGAAAAATGGCTAAGTATAGGTATATTCACATTTGGGGACACTTACGCCCAAGACTTAAAAAACTTGAACCACAAGAAAAATAATTCGGCAGAATGTACACGGCTTCACATATGGTCTATGACACGGACCTGTCGCGGAGGCTGAATCTACACATATTTGCGATAGAGGCGCATCGCGATACCATCGCAGACAGATATTAGATCAGTGAAATTTTAAATATTGAAATTGCTAATCATTTGCTCTTAAATCGAGGTTAGACCATTATCCACTCAAAATAACCCTCTGATCAAGAATATGAAGTCAAATTTTCAATATCGCAAATGGATTTTGGGATATAAGAAAATTATAATTTCAAGCACTTCTGAGGCACATTTTTGGGCACTTTTGGGGGTTATTTCACACAAACATCCTACCTTGGTCTCTATGTCCACCATCTCCCCCTTGTGAGAAAACCTCCACTTTCTAATCACTAACCAAAGCCTTCTATTCTATTAAGCAGGGATCATGATCTTGCTTAGCTTTCACCTCCTCAACCAATGATGATTTGGAACCATCAACAACAATAATAACACCCTTATCCACTTCCCCCAACCTAACTCCCAATCTAGCCAAATGATGGACCTCCCTAGCTACCTCCCTATCACCACCATCAATATGAGCTAGGCTACCCATAGACACCCTACTCATTGCATCCGCCACCACGTTAGCCTTACCAAGATGATAAGCACAGTCATATCATAGTCCTTAAGAAGTTCTAACCATATCCTTTGTCTCAAGTTAAGATCTTTTTTAGTGA
Organism: Solanum sejunctum; assembly: GCA_025642045.1. Lineage (NCBI taxonomy): Eukaryota > Viridiplantae > Streptophyta > Magnoliopsida > Solanales > Solanaceae > Solanum > Solanum sejunctum. The sequence continues at coordinate 20,467 of JAOTQJ010187052.1, read as the reverse complement.
AGACATATTGGAAGCTCTTATAATCGGTGAAGACATCAACATGCACCCCATACAAGTAATGTCGCAAAATCTTTAGTGCAAATACCACGATGACTAGTTCAAGATCATGGGTAGGATAGTTCTTTTCATGCACCTTAAGTTGCCTAAAATCATAGGCTATCACCTTACCATTTTGCATTAGAACACAACCCAAACCAACTCTAGAAGTATCACAATACACAATAAATCCCTCTAGCCCTTTCGATAGGGATAATATAGGAGCAAACACAAGCTTATGTTTCAAGGTTTGGAAGATCCTCTCACACTTATTGGTCCACACAAACATGGCCCTCTTTTGAGTCAATTTAGTCACGGGAGAAGCAATAGAAGAAAACCCATTCAAAAATCTCTAATAATATTCTGCTAAGCCCAAGAAAATCCTAATGTCCGATGGGCTCAATGGTCTAGGCCAATTTTTAATCATATTGATCTTCTTAGGATCCACCTTAAAGCCATCCCCCGACACCATATGTCCTAGGAAGGCAACCTCCTTCAACCAAAATTCATACTTTTCATATTTAGCATATAGCCTCTCCTTGCTCAATCTTTGCAACACAACCCTCAAATGAGCCCTATGCTCCTCCTTACCACAAGAATAGATTAAAATATCATCAACGAATACCACAACAAATAAATCAAGGTAGGGTTTGAAGACCCTATTCATAAGGTCTATGAAGATGGCCAGTGCATTGGTCAACCCAAAATATATCACAACAAACTCATAATGCCAATATTTAGTTCGAAAAGCCATCATAGGAATATCACACTCCCTCACCTTCACTTGGAGGAAAAGGCAGAGTTAGCAGCCTACAAAATCAAAGAGGTGGCTCAAATTTGGTTTTTGCAATGAAACAGGGAGAGGAAAAATCGTGATGCTATTCTGTGAGAGGAGTTTAAGGTGGTATTTCTCAATTGGTTCTTTCCTCTTGAGCTAAGGGAGGAAAAAATTTATGGAATTCATAAATTTGAAGCACGAGTCTATGAGTGGGAGGGAGTATGCCCTCAAGTTCAACCAACTCTCCAAGTATGTACCATAATTGGCTGCCAATTCAAGGACTAGAATGAATAAGTTTCTAATAGGTGCATTTGATTTGGTAAATGAGGAGTGTCGTGTCACTATGTTAATAAATGATATGGATTTGTCCCACCTTATGACTTATGCTAATCAACTTGAGGGGGAGAAGCTTAGGAATAAGAGAAATAGAGAGTCCAAGATGGCTCAATTTGAGGATGACCAACTCCAACAAGGTATCAAGTTTCAAGGGCAAGAGTCTTCTAGTGCTCCAAACAAGAGGCTTGCTACGGATAGAATGGATGAACCAAGGTTCTAAGGTGACAATGGTAGGGCATGTTTTCCAAAATGCCCTAAATGTGAAAAGTATCATCACGGCAAATGCTTAAAGAATTCAAATGCATGTTATGGGTGTGGGAGAGTAATCCATGAGCTTAATGATTGCCCTTAAGTTTGGAACAAGGGCAATGAGGGTTGTCCTCAAGTTCAAGGTAGTTATGTTGCTTTAGAGGCCAAGGCAAGGGTTATGTGAAGCACCCGATGTTGCTACTGGTACATTGAAGTTTCCTTTAATCTTGATGTGTATGCATATGTAGGTTTGAGTATCACTATTCCTTTCATTATTCCTTTTTGGGTTTCTAGTGGGTTCTTGTGTGTCCTGAGTTATTATGAGAACCTTTGGTATCTAGCCTTTGTTGAGTCTATTATTGCGAAGAAGTTCATAGGTGTTGTTCCATGTTCATATTGCATTAGGTCTTGGCTTGTGGCTTGTTGGATTTGATATGGTAGATTTTGATGTTATACTTGGGATGGATTAGTTCATATTGTATCTCCATTGATTGTAGGGCTCGTGGAGTTCGATTCCAATTCTTTAATAAACTCATCCTTAAGTGGGGGCTTGTAAGGTGGTTGTGAAGGGGTAGGTCCATTTCTTGTCTTAAGGAACAATTAATCTCTAAGGGTTGCATTTTTCATCTTGAAAGAGTTAGTAGTGTTGAACCTAAGTTATTTCTATTAAATTGTTTCCTGTAGTCAATGAGTTAGTAAATGTCCTTTCTGATATTTTAAATTTGGGGTGGTGTCTTTTGGTTTGACTTATGCAACAGTTGTGTCTATAGGTATCATGAATAGGGTCTTTAATCCCTAGCTTGTTATGTTGTGGTGGTCCTTGGTAATGATGTATCAGTTTATTTCTAGTAGTGAGGAAGAGCTTCTGAATTGCTTGAGGGTGATGTTGTGAATTTCGAAGAAGGTGAGGTTGGGTGAAGTGAGAAGGGTGGTGTAGTGGCTTTGATAGTTCCAAATCTTCTTTGGTTGAAGAGGTCTAGATAAGCAAGGCCTTGATCCCTATCTTGGTAGAGTTAAAGGTCAGGGTAAGGGATAGTAAGGTAGAGGCTTACTCCCAATGGGGAGATGGTGTCTTTAGATACTAGGGTAGGCTATGTGTCCTTGTGTTGATGATTGAACTCACATGGAGGTTCCACTCATGAAGGGTGTAGGCCGGTTTGGCAAACGGGAATTGCGTTTATGGTTTGCATGTCCTTATATAGTTTTGAGGAGGATTGTTAAGGTCTCATACGAATGGGAATTGCCTATGGATATAGATATGGTTCATCCAGTTCTTTGTACATCTACGTTGAGGAGTTGTGTTAGTGATTCAAGTGTTATAGGACTCTTTGAGGTTGTGGGTGTTGAGGAGGATAAGTTGGCTTAGGAGAAGGCCCCTGTGGAGTTATTGGATAGAAGGGTGTAAAGGTTGATCGATAAGGGTGTAATTATAGTCAAAAAGCCCTTTGGAGGAATCATCAAGTCAATAGTGTCTCTTGGGGAGCCGGAGCAGTCATGGAGAAGCAATATACATATCCTCTTAATTCTATTCAAGCTTAAGATAGAACGTTAAGTTCTTTTTATGATTTCAAGTCCTGTATTTCAGCCCCTATGTCATTTGCATGCATTCACGTTTATATTGACAAGTTTATGATGACTTTGACACTTACATTGAGATTTTGAAAATATTGTTTAAGTGTATTATTGCATTCTTGTTGGGACTTATTTCTTCATAATTACGCTTCTTATATACATTTCTTTGACATTTGGATACGAATGTTCCCAAGGGAAAGATATTGAAACAATCCCAAAAAGTGTTCGAAAATGTGCCTTGAAAGTGCCCAAAATCATAATTTTCATATATCTCAAAATTCGTACATGATACTGAAAATCCAACTTCATATTATTAATCAAGGGGAATATTGAGTGGGAAGTGTGTCTAATCCTGATTTTAGAGTAACCATAGCAAAATTCAAAATTCCAAAGTTTGCAAATTCTGGTGTCCAAGCGCGCCCCAGGAGCGATGTCCCAGGGGCACGGACAACCTATTTTCTTGATCCATTTTTGTTGTGCGTTCTAAGTCCTTTGTGGCTTAGGCCTAAGACTTCCCACACGTAAAAGTACCTATACTTAGCCATATTTGACCTTCATATCATACAAGACATTCCCCAATACTCTCTCAAATCCTTAGAACAATATTTCTCTCAAAATTCAAGTGTCCAAATCTATTCCGGATCTTAAGGAATTCATCCAATCTTCAAGTATCTATTCAAATCTTCTTCAAGGAATTCTCCAAAGTTAAGGTATGTGGTTTCAACCATTGGGTCCTTTCACCCATGGTGCCCAAGATTCTTTTTTACCTAAATTGCATGATTTTAAGTTGATTTACTTATGAGTCTTACATATTATGAATTTGATGATGAACTATGTTAGGATCTTGTAAAAAATATGATTGTTTTAACATGTTTTGAGCAATGAATCTTTAATCTATCTTAAGATTTGATGAAGGTTTTTGATATATAATGTATGATGGTTTTACAAAGTATTAGTGGGATGATTTACTTCAAGATCTCTTGCATGATTTCACTCTTTAATTGCATAGTCTTACACTAGATTTACACATCCACCAAGTGTTTGATAAAATTTTTAGTTTAGGCTTCTTACGTTATTGATAGTCTATTTCATGGCTTATGAGTCAAGTGGCTTATGGTGATGAAAGGAATGTATATGTGTGTATTTAAATCATGTAAAGAACCTATTGCATTGCAAGTTAATTATTGGGCTCTCATGTTGGTTGTGTTCTTGGGAATTGTTGATGAGTCATTGAGTCCTTATGCTAAGGTTTATGATTTTGTGAATTACGAAGCCTACTAGGAGGGGTTATGAATATATTATATGCCTTACCCTCTAGTACAAGGCCTAATTCTACTAGAAGGAGTTAAGAACTATGTTTTATGCCTTATTCTTATATATGAATAATACTACTTAATTACTCATATCTACATGGAGGGGTTATGAACTATGTTGTACTCCTTACCCTTGTGTATGATTTGAGGTTATGCAATGTACTCATCTAAAGGGCTTATGAATTATTGGTACACCTTATCCTCATATGCAATTCAATATTATGTATTATCTCATGCTCACATGTAGGGGTTATGACATATGCTACCTTTTACCCTCATGTGCCATTCATTATCTCATGTTTACATGTAGGGGTTATGAACTATGCTATCTCTTTATTCTCATATACTACCCATTACCTTCTAGAAGGGGTTATGACTTATGTTATATCCCTCACCCTCTAGTGCAAGGTATTTGGATTATCTAATTATGTCACCATATTGTGTTAAACTAGTTATACAAGTATAATTATTTTCAAGCATGGTTTACTTCAAACATCATGCATGCAAGCCATATTAATATATGCTTAGTTATTGCCTAATTATCATTTCGATTATGTGATTATCTCTTGTTTCATTGCATCCTACATACTTAGTACATTCAACCATAGTTACGCATACTCTATGCCTACATGATATTACCATGATAGGAACTAGAGATCCTATTGATTCTCCTCCACGCAACTAGACGGATTGTTCAAGTTAGCTTTTGGTAAGTCCTCATGTCTGGGGACAATATCTACCTTCTCTCATGCTTATGTTTAGACTATATCTTATATATTTAGATAATCTATTGTCATTATTATGAGGGTGAGCCCAGTTGCTAGTCTTGGCCCCTGCTAAGTTCTATATTTAGAGGTGTTCTTGGACCAAGTATATAATCATGCTATAAGCTTGACTCTCTATGACTCTCTTGACATTTTATGAAATGAAGGTTCCCCTTAGTCCCGATCCCCTTATTTCTACTCCTTTATTGTTGTTTAATTGCTTCTACAACCAAGGATGTGTAATGATATGCAAAGAGGCTTGCTTGGGGTTCCTTCGGGTCCCCTATGCGCCATATCACATCTAGAACCTAGTTGGGTTCGTGACAAAAGCTTAACCGTGGTACCAAGACCTCTTTGGAAGGACCTTCAAAAGTGAGAAGTGAATTGAGCACCACGATCCAAAATCATAGACAAAGGCACCCCATGTAATCTAACCAACTCATATATATACAACTTGGCATAATCTTCGGCACCATAAGTGATTTTGACCAGTAGAAAGTGAGCCAACATTGTCATTCTATCCACAACAACCCAAATAAAGTCAAAGTGTTTCCTAGTCTTAGGAAACCTAAGAACAAAATCCATGTTGATCTCCTGCCACTTCCAAGTAGGAATTTCTATGTCTTAGGCTAAGCCACCTGAATTTTGATGTTCATCTTACACTTGTTGGCAATTATGACATCCAGATATGAACTTGGCAATATCCCTCTTTATACCACTCCACCAATACATCTCCCTCGTGTCTCTATACATCTTTGTAGAACCGATGTGAATAGAATAGTATGAATTATGGGCCTCCTTGAAGATCAACTACCTTAAGTTATCAACATTAGACACACACAACCTACCTTGGTACATAAGGGCATCATCCCCTTTGGAAGAAAACCTTCACTTTTCCATACTTCACCAAGGTCTTCAACTCTAGCAAGGTAGGGGTCAAGTTGTTGTTTTTACTTTACCTCCTCAATCAAAAAAGATGTAGTACCATCAACAACTACTATACCACCATTTTCAACCTCATTCAACCTAACCGCCAATCTAGCCAACCGATAAACTTCTCTAGCCACCTCTTTGCCTCCATCATCAACATCAGCAAGACTACCCGTGGACACTCTACTTAGAGCATCGGCCATAACATTAGCTTTGTTGGGACGATAATGCACACTCATATCATGATCCTTATGGAGCTCTAACGACCTTCTTTGTCTCAAGTTAAGACCTTTTTGGGTGAAGACATATTGGAGACTCTTGTGGTTGGTAAACATATCAACATGAACACCATACAAGTAATAAATCTTATAGGCAAACACCATATCCACCAATTCAAGATCGTGGGTTGGATAATTCTTCTCAAGTACCTTAAGTTGTTTAGAGGAATATGTTATCACCTTGTCATTTTGCATCAACAGACACCCCAAACCACTTCTTGATGCATCACAATATACCATAAACCATTCCAACCCTTCCAATAGAGCCAAGATAGGAGCGGAGATAAGATTATCTTTCAAGTTTTGGAAACACTTTTCACATTTATCAATCCACATGAATTTTTCCTTCTTTTGGGTCGACATAGTGAAAGGAGAAGCAATAGAAGAAGAACCATTCATAAACCTCCCATAGTAACCAGCCAAACCCAAGAAACTCCTAATATCTGACAAAGTCAAGGGTTAAGTCCAATTTCTAATCGCCTCCATATTCTTAGCATCCACCTTAATGTTATCACCTGACACTACATGCCTTAGAAAGACAACCTCTTTCAACCAAAATTCATATTTTTCATATTTAACATGTCTCTCCTCTCTCAAGATTTGCAACACCACCCTCAAGTGATTCACATGCTCTTCCTCACTTCAGTAATAAATCAATATATCATCAATAAGGACCACCACAAACATGTCAAGGTAAGGTTTTAAGACCCTATTCATGAGATCCATAAATGTAGCTGGTGAATTAATCAACCCAAAGGGCATAACCATGAACTCAAAGTGCCCATACCTTGTCCAAAAATCCATCTTCGGAATATCACACTCCCTCTCTTTCACTTGCTGGTGTCCAAACAAAAGATCAATCTTAGAAAAATAACTAGCCCCTTGTAGTTAATCACAACGGTCATCAATCCTTGATAGAGGATACTTGTTCTTTATGGTAACCCTATTTAGTTTCCGATAATCAATGAACATTCTAAGAGAACTATCCTTTTTCTTCACAAACAACACCAGTGCACTCCAAGGTGACTTACTAGGCCTTATGAAACCCTTCTCCAACAAATCCCTCAATTGTTCCTTTTAATTCCTTCAATTCTGCCAGGGCTATATGACAAGGGGAATGGAAAGGGATTGAGTATTGGGAAGGAGAACTATAACAAGTCTATTTCCCTTTCGGGAGAAACACCAGGAACCTTATCCAGAAAGACATCAAGAAACTCGTTGACCACTAGAACCAACTCAATAGGAAGGACTTTCGACTCCACATCCCTAAAACTCACAATATGATAAAGGCAACCCTTAGAAATAAGTTTTTGGGCTTTAAGACAAGAAATGAATCTACCCTTGACCACCACATCATGACTTTCCCACTAAAGAACGAGCTCATTAGGTAGTTGGAATTTAACCCTATGGGTTCCACAATCAATAGAAGTATAATATGCATGCAACCAATCCATCCCAAAAATGATATCAAAATCAACCGTATCTAATTCAACAAAATCACAAGGCAAGACTTTATGCAATATGAACACGGGATAATTTCTATACATTTGTTTAGCAATAATGGACTCACCAATGGGGGTAGACATTTTATAAGTTTCCCATAACAATTCGGGATTCACATGAAGCTTTTCGGCAGCAAAAGGAGTAATGAAAGAAAAAATGGCACCCGAATCAATCAATGCATACATATCAAAATAAAAAACATTTAACATACCGATGACAACATAGGGCACCTTATCCACCCCTTCCCTTTCTTGAAGAGTATAAAACCTATTTTGCCTTGGAGCATCCCCTTGTTAGCCTCCCTTTTCCCTTTGACCTGGATTAGCACCTTGGCCTTTTGGACAACCATCTATACCTTTGTTTTGAGTGTGAGGGCAATAAATAACCTTGTGAACCATTTTACCACAACCAAAGAAAGCACTAGAGTTCTTCAAACATGGGCCACCATGGTTTTTCCCATACTTTTGGCACTTAGGATTTTTCATGCCACCATTGCTTACTTGGAATCATGGGTTATCATTGGGAAATCTCTTATTAGGAGTATTGGAAGTCCCTTGGCCTTGGAACTTGTGGCCTCGAGGAAACTGGCCACCCTTGGAACCTTGGAAACCACCTTCAAAATGAGTCCTCTTAGACTCGCCACTTATTCTTTTTCTAAGTGTTCTTCCCCTCCAATTCCTTAACTACTATCCATCAAGTTCATGTCACCTACTAGCATGGCGGTACGGTAATCCTCATTGACTAATTCAGACATGCATGACATAAATTTGTTCATCCTTGATCTATGTTTGACAACCAATTATGGAACATACTTAGAGATCTTGTTGAACTTGAGGGTATACTCCATCATACTCATGGAACCTTACTTAAGGTTCATAAACTCCATCATCTTAGCATCCCTTTGCTCGATATGAAAGAACTCGTTCAGGAATGCGGCTTTGAATTCCTCCCAAGGAATAGCATCATCATCACTCCTCTCTAATTTTTATTGGGTGAACCAAATTTTGGCCACACATTTAAGTTGGTAAGATGATAACTCCGTTTTCTCTTCCAAATTGGCCTCCATGATAGATAGCACTTTATACACCTCATCGATGAACTCTTGGGGATCCGATTATGGCTTAGACCTAGAGAAGACTACTAGATTCATTTGTGAAATCCCTCACCCTAAAGGCTGGAGTGGGAGCATTAGGGGCTTGGACCCTTTGGTTCATTTGGTTGGTCATAGCATGGGCCAACATTATGATAGCATCTCGGAACTTTTCTTTGGCTACCCCTCTATCTTGAGGAGCTTGAAGAGCAGGAGGGGCCGATTGCTCCTAGGGAGTATAGGATCTCCTTAGTCTTTCCCTTTGAATTGACATGATTTAGAAGGAAAATGAGCATTTGTTAGGGGAAAAGCCTTCTACGTACACCTAAAGCATGATATAGATGATGAAGAAGTAAAACATTTCGTAAAATGTCTTATAGCCTCCCATTCATAGTTATAGTGTGTTTCACAACCATGAATCAAACTCTAATCAATGCAGTAAGTTGGATTTCCAAGGATCATGAACAACTTAGTGCTCTGATACCAAGTTTGTCACAATCCAAACCTTGGGCCTAGATGTGACAAGACAAATGGGAACTCGAAGGGGCCTCAAACATGCCTGTTAATATATCAATCATGCATCCTTGGTCGCAAAATGAAAATAAACAACAACAAGAGATACAATAAAATGAAAGTGGGACTGAGGGAAGTCTTTGATAATCATTTAATCATAAAAGAGTCAGGCTCAAAGCATACGTATATCATAATATCCAACAATACCTCTATCATGGAATGGAGCCAGGGGCGAATACATTTTCCAGGCTCACCCTCATAATGATAAGTGTTCAACATCATGAAGTCTCAAAATAGCAAGAGTAGTGTAGATAATTCTCTCGGACTTGAGGACTCACCAATGCTTATCTCTGAAGTACCGAACTAGCCACGTGAAGGATGAACAAAAGGTGCTCTAGTTCCTACATGGTAATATCATATAGGCATAAAGTATGCGTTAGTACATTTGAATGTACTAAGTATGCAGGGTGCAATGCAACAATGATATAAAACTATATTCAACATGCACAATCATAAGCAATGGAAATACATAATTTTAATATGGCATGTATGATCAATTCTTGTAATAAGACATGCTTGTAAATCATTCAGCTTGCAGAATATGCCATACATATTTTGGAAGAGACCTTAACAAATACGAGTAAGAACAAGCGAGCTGTAACTTAGAATCATGAAGATTGCCCCTCATCGATAAAGAGGTAGTCTATTTGCCAAAGTAAACCATACTTCATCTTATGGGAACTGACCTATTTCATATGAGTAACCCTTCTTATGGGAACATGGCCCATATCGAAAAGTATTTCATGATAAAGTGCACTAGATGGATCCACTAGAATAGCAAGGGTAATAATTATGATCCTATGTTGGAACATAGTTTGAGGAAAGGAGTACGGACCCTAGTAGATAGTCCACACAGACATCCAATCCATTGGTGCTAAGTCTAATCCTATTAAATACTTGATGTAATCATACTTTAATCATAACATGAATAGCTTGTAAGAACGTGACTTGAGCAGCTCATAAACATGTTTGACCTCTGGTAGTTAGCCTAACTTGAACATAAGAGTTGATCATAATCATACATGAACCTTTGCTTTAACATGAATGGCTCATAAGAGGTAAAGTTCTTGAAATATGGCTTAACTTTATACTTGTAAAATCATAGATACTTTTCATAAATTCAATACATACTTAAAGCCCTTAATCACCATGAAGTCACTTGACTTGTAAATCACATAATATATCATCAATAACTTGAGAATTCTTGACTTGACATTTTATCAAACATATAGTAGGTTCAGGATACTTGTTCAAAATCATGCAATTCAAGAGTAAAATAAGATGAGTAAATTATTGGAAAACAACCCACCAACATGTTATCAAACCCTTATGTAGGGTACCTTGAAATCCATCACAAAGTTCATAATAGTTCATAGTTTCATAGCTCAAAACATGCATAGTCTCAATGGCTAAGATCAATTCATGGTATAAGCTTGAAATAGATATGTCACGCCTAAAGTCCCATTAAGGCGGACTGGCACCCGTTGCTGATAAGGCTTAGGAGAACCAATTTGTATCCATGAGCTTTTTATACATATTATAAGGGATTTTTATATTCAACATGCCTTTAAGAAAGTAAACAGTAATAACAAGCCAAAAGGAAATGCATATGGCTAGGCCATCGGGGCCACATTGTCTAAAGTATAAGACATGACCAGAATTTAATTTACATAGTCTACAAAACCTCTATATAAGGAAAAGTATCTGATAAGGGTGGGGAGAGGCTCCGCCTTGACTTATTGTACAATACAAATTTATAAGCTCTAGACAGACAAAGCTCCGAAGCAACCTGGAGCTTGGTAACAACAACTCGATATCTTGTACTCCTAATGGAGAGAGCTACTAGCACCTGTACCTACAGTATGAAATACAGGTCCCCTGTAAGGGACGTCAGTATGACATAATATACTGAATATATAAGGAAGGTAATATTGTATATGAAGTAACAAATCAAGTAAAACTATGCACTGGTGTAAGAATAAGAGGCCACCTTTAGTTTTAGTGGAATCATGTACTTTATGTTCTTTTTATTGCTTTACCTTTACTCTATAATCTGTGCACATCATGTAGTGCAAATGACCAGCTGATCAGTGGTAAATCTATATCGGGATTAACCTTGGATAGGCTTTTCCTTTCACCCCTTGGGCTACCCCCTAATAGGATCAACCCTGTCTAGGTGATTCTTCTACCCCTCGAGTTACCACCTATCAATAGTCAATATACATTATCTTTCAATTACTTTTGAGATGATTCTTTTGGTGGTCATAATATTGGAGTTGTAGGACTGTAGATGTAGCATGTGACATGTAAATAATCATACAAGATAATACAATAATGAAAAGAGTACATTACACAATTAATGAAATGAGTATGAGATGAAATAACTCGTGAACTTTATTTAGCAACAAGAAGCCATGTAAATTGGTATACACATATGTATGCAGATTTGAAGGTGACAATGTATAGGACCATATGAACATGTGAAAGAGTGAAGACATAATTAATAGTTGTGTCGGAGTTGTTACGTGTATTTATGTACCAAGGAAGAATATAGATTTCATGCCAAGTAATATGAAATCGAGTAGCCTTACATACCTCTTTGTAAATTTGAAGGTGACTATATATGGAAGCATATGAATATGTGAAAGATTGGAGACATGGCTAATAGTTGTGTCTTAATTGGTAAGTCCCTTTATGTACCAAGGAAGAATACAGATTTCATGCCAAGTAATAAAAAATCGACTAGCCCTATATACCTCGTTATATGCCATTGTTAATACCTCAGAGTGATTGCTTTTTCACCCAAATGTTTATCTACAATATAATAGGCAATAAGACCAGCATTAGCAGCAAAGAAACACTTCTTGGGAGCCCAATATCATACAAACTAACATCCGGGCAGCAAGCTTATAATTAGCGACCCAAAGGCATTCTTTCAACCTTTTCACTTATAATTGTATTTTCTAACAACCATTGTTATGTACATGTCATATACATCTTGTTTTATACCCTTAACAATCGTACAATAGCTCACAAGGAATAACACACAACAATTATACATAACATACAAGTAGGCAGCATAATATTACGTCCCTTAGCTACATTACGACGTCAACAATTCCAAACCATTACCAACTTCAACCAAATTATTCCCACAGTATTTATACATAAAAATAGTCCAAAAATAGTTAAAAAAAATAGTCTCTGAAATAGGTGGAGGATGTGAGACTATAATCCTCAGTCAATCAACCTATAATTTCTACAAACAACACACTTAGGATAACACGTTAAACCTCGATTGTTTACATATAGTCAAATAGTGATGCAACCTTTATACATTATTACAGAACTGAAACAAATTAATGAAAACAACCTTATTTCATAATCAAGCACACAAATAAGATAAAATCTCCCTAATAAATAAGAAAAGTATACAACAACCATTGGAACACATGTTGTCCAAAAGTTTCAGCATATACCTAACAAACATAGTCTCTTATTTTTCATAAGTAAACCATACGAAACATATAAGTGAACTCACATAACATTACCTTCAAGGTGTAGAGCTTCTCCAAGAACCCTAACAGTCTCCTTGTGATTGCTTTACAAGGTTAAGAAGTATAGAAAGAAAGCCTTAAGAAAATCTGATTTTTTAACAAGTTGAAGTGGCTTAAAGGTACTGCTTGTAAGCCCTTTAAAGAGATAATTTTGGACAACTTTCCCTTGAATATTTAGACTTATTTTATCAAGTTAATACTATACCATTTTACCCCTTTCACTTTGGCCTTAATGGGTTGCAAATTGATGGGCCTTTGCTGCCTATTTTCCCCCTTTCTCTTTAGTTAGTTAGATCTAAATCATCAAATAAATTGTAATGGGCTCGGACCCTTTTTCTATTCTTGTTGGGCTGAAAATATAGTCCATTTATGATACTAAAACATGGGCTGAAGTTACACCCTTAACACGTACTTTATTCATAATCGAATTTGGATAGATTCAACGTCGAGCCTCGTCTCCGTCTAGCTAGCAAACTTAAGCTAAGCAAGTAGGTGACTCACCTGCTAACTTCCTAAGTCCTACAAGCACTTCACTTCTATCACTTCATTTAAGGCCTCAATCTCATCAATTTGACTTAAAACTTATATACGTTTGAACCTCTTAAGCATTAGACATACATATCGCCCTCTAATTTGAGATTTAAGCAGTTTTAGAAATAGGCGCTAATTTAACCAAGCCATATCATGTTTCATATGCATAGGACTAGTACATATAAGGTGTGGGGTGTTACATCCTCACCCCTAGGAACATTTATCCTCGAATGTTGGCATAGTTAGATAGTTGAATCATGTTCAACATAATAAAAGTTCAAACATATGTACCTATTAAGGCTCCCAATTCTGCATGTTGCACTTCCTCCTTAGTTTTAAATAAGTAAGGGTATGTTGATTTCATCGTGTCCTCAGCCTCCCATGTTATCTCTTCTGCCTGCTGGTTCCTCCAAAGTACTTTTACTGAAACTATTTCTTTGATCCTTAGCTTCTTAACTTGACGATCTAGAATAGCAACAGGTACCTCTTCATAGGTGAAATCTTCTGTAACTTGCAGATCCTCAGTAGGGGTGATATAGGATGGGTTACCTATGTATTTTTGAAGCATTGAGACATGGAAAACTAAATGAACCATTGAAATCTCTTGGGATAGCTCTAATTCATCTGCAACCTACCCAAACCTCTTAATAATTTTATATGGCCATATGTAATGTGGGCTCTGTTTTCCTTTTTTACCAAACCTCATAACACCTTTCATTAGAGACACCTTTAAAAATACCCAATCCTATACAGAGAATTCCAGCCCTCTCATCCTAGCATCCACATATGATTTGTGACAACTTTGGCTGTTTCTAGCCATTGTTGTATTACCCTAACTTTTTCCATGGCTTGTTGTACTAGATTTGGCCCAAGCAGGGTGGTTTCACCCACTTCAAACCATCCAATCAGTGACCTACATTTCCTTCCATACAAAGCTTCATAAGGTGTCATCTTGATACTCGAGTGGTAGCTATTTTTATTGGCAAATTCAATAAGTGTCAAATGGTCCACCTAACTTCTTTAAAGTCCAATGCACAAGCCCGCAACATATCTTCAAATGTCTGAATAGAGTATTCAGCTTGATCATCTGTTTGAGGGTGGAAAGCTATACTCAAATTCACTTATGTCCCTAAACTCCTTTGTATGGACTTCCAAAACTTTGCAGTGAATTGAGCTCCTCAATCAGATATAATGGAGATTGGGACTCCATGTAGCCTGACTATCTCTTTGAGATATAGCTTGGCAGACTCTTCAGCTGTATAATCACTCCTAACTGGCAAGAAATGTACTGACTTTGTGAGTCTCTCAACTATTACCCATATGGAGTCAAACTTCTGAAATGAGCAAGGAAACCCGGTAACAAAATCCATATTGATCATATCCCACTTCCATATTAGAAGCTCTATACATTGTATATAGCCTCCCTACTTTTGGTGCTCTACTTTTACTTGTTGGCAATTTCTGCATTGAGCCACAAATTCTGCAAGGTCCCCTTTTATTCAAGTAAAGATACATCTTATTGATCCTGGATGGATGGAATTTCTAGAATGATGAGCTTCTTCCATTATCCTCTTTCTTAGTCCATTCATATCAGGCACACATAATCTATTTTGGCAATAAAGTACTCCATTTTGTGTAAGGTCAAAGCCCTTTATTTTACCCTGACTCACCTTATCTTTAAGTTATCGTAAAACAGGATCCTTGAACAGTTTTTCTTTTACATCCATTACCAACGAAGACCCCACAATAGTATTCACAACAACCCTTTCCTTTGGGGTTTCAAGAAGGTGAACTCCTAAACTAGCTAGTTGTCATAGATCCTTAGCCACCCTTGACTTAGCATGGCCTGATCACTAATATTCATGATTTTGGTATGACTCATAGCATTGGCTACCACATTTGCCTTCCTTGGGTGGTAAAGTATATCAATATCATAATCCTTTATTAGCGCTAGCTATCTCCATTGCATTAAGTTTAGGTCTTTTTGCTTAAAGATGTATTGCAGGCTCTTATGATCAGTATATATGTCCACATGAACCCCATACAAATAGTGGCTCTATATTTTCAGAGCAAACACAACTACTACTAGTTCAAGATCATATGTTGGGCTATTTTTCATATGTGGTCATAGCTGTCTAGATGTATAAATAATTACCCTACCATGCTATGTTAGTACACCTTCTAAGCCAACTCTTGAAGCAACACAATACACTACATACCTCTTGGTGCCTTCTGGAAGTACTAGCACAAGTGCAGAAGTTAGCATATTTTTCAGCTCCTGGAAGCTCCTTTCACATGCATCATTCTATTGGAACTTGGTTGCCTTATTTGTCAACTTTGTTAGAGGTGCAGAAATGAAGAAAAACCTTCAACGAACCTTCTATAATAGCCTGCCAACCCTAGGAAGCTCCGAACTTCTATGGGTGTTGTTGGCCATGGCCAATCTTTCACAATCTCTATCTTTTGTGAATCAACTCTTATTCCATCATTAGACACAATATGACCTATGAATGCCACTGATTTTAGGCAAAATTCACATTTAGAAAATTTGGCATACAACTATCTATTATGAAGAACCTGTAACACTTATCGTAAGTAATTTGCATGGTCCTCTTATGATCTTGAATATACAAAATTGTCATCTATAAGAACTATGACAAATACATCTAATAATGGGTTGAATACCCTATTCATTAGATCCATAAAAACTACTAGTGCATTTGTTAGCCCAAATGACATAACAAGAAATTCAGAGTGACCATAGCATGTTCTGAAAGCAGTTTTAGGTATATCTTTCTCCTTCACCCTCACTTGGTGATAGCCTAATCTCAAATCAATTTTTGAAAAGCATTTGGTACCCTGTAACTGATCAAATAAATCATCAATCTTTGGGAGGGGGTATTTATTCTTAACTGTCACCCTATTCAATTGTCGATATTCGATACACATTCTCAAGGTGCCATCCTTTTTGCGTACAAATAACACTGGTGCACCCCAAGGGGATACATTAGGTCTTATAAAACCCTTTTCCAATTAAGTTTTCTAATTGCTCTTTTAATTCATGCAATTCTATTGAGGCCATTCTATATGATGGGATGGAAAAAGGTTGAGTGCCTCAAAGTAAGTCAATAAAAAAATTTATTTCTCATTTTTGAGGTAAACGTGGAAGTTCTTCATGGAACACATCAACAAATTCATTCACCACTGGAACTGATTGAAGAGTTGGCGATTGTGCCCTATATCAGTTACTTTAACTAAATGACATATATACCCCTTAGATATCATCATTCTTGCCTTAAAATAAGAGATAAACTTACCCTTTGATGCCCAATATTGCCTTCCCATTCAAGAACTGCCTCAGTTGAAAAGTGGAAGTACACTCTCTTAGTTCGGCAATCCATGGTGGCATAGCAAGAGGCTAACCAATCCATAGCCATTATAGCATCAAATTCCACTATTTCTAGACTAATAAGTCCATCCAATTTGTCATGGTCACAAATAGTTACTATACAGTCATAATAAACCCTTCTAGCCATAATAGATTCACCAGTTGGTGTGGACACTTCAACTGGTTTGTTCAATAATTTGGGTGTTCTCTTAAGCTTTCCACCAACTAGTGGGGTAATGTATGATAGTGTAGAACCATGGTCAATTAATGCATACACATTATATGAAAAGACGGATAATGTACCTGTGACCACATCAGGTGAAGCTTCCAAATTTTGCCGACTCCCTAGAGCATAAGTGCAATTCTAAACTCTGCTAGAACTAGTTGCCCCTCTTACACCTTTACCATGACCCATAGGTGCTTGTTAATCGCTACCAACTGGATGAACTAACGATGATGATGTAATATCTCACACAGTAGATTGTGCTATATCACCCATACGCCTCCTCGGGCAATCTCTCATCATATGCCCTAGCATACCACACCAATAACAAGTGTCTATCCAAACATAACATATACCTAAATGACTTCTTCCATATTGTTTACAAGGCTGCCTAGGAGTTATTTGTCGGCCTGTCGAATATCCTGTTGTCTATGCACCTTGTCTCTCATCTTGTTGACCAACTTGATTGCTTCTAGACCTTGAAGTTTTGGTGGAGCACTGACTGCAAAGTAGGATGATGATGCCCTAGGAGGTCTATTAGAAAATCGAGGCCGAAGCTCACCTTAGGGTGGTGTAAATTGCCCCATAGATCTGGCCCTTTTGGCCTGCCCCCTTTCCAACTCTTGTGTCCTTCTTCTTTGCCTCTGATCCTCCAATTTCTATGCAAAAGCTTGCATCCTTGCTATATCCATGTCTTTATTCAAAGAAGCAATTATACAGTCTCTAACTAGATATGTATCCAATCTATCCATATATCGATGAACTCTATCTGTCATAGTAACAGCTACATTAGGAGCATACCTGGCCAGGGAATTACATTGAAGGCTATACTCCCTCATGTTCATATTCCCTTGGTAGAGATTCAAGAATTAATCTATACGGGCCTCTTGGATCTCTAATGGCAAGTAATAGTCAATAAATGACTCCTTGAACTCTTTCCAAGTAGTTGAGGAGCATCTATATCTTTGGATTGCTTCCACGCTTCATACTATAATATATCCACACTTTTCAATTTGTATGCTGCTAGCTCAACAACTTTTGTACGACTCACATACATAACATCTAATGTGCATTGGATCTGATCAATAAAGTCTTGGGGATCTTCATTAGGATCTAACCCGGTGAAGGATGGAGGATCCAAATTAAGAAAGTCAAGTGTGATAGAAGTCTGAGGAGAGATTAAAGCGAGAGTAGATGTATTAGGCCAATTTTTGCCCACTTGTAAATGCATCTAAGGAACCCCTGAGCTCTCCTGGTACTGATCAGCTTCTTGTCGGTGATTAGGATATCATCACCCTTCGAGAGGCGATTCCTACTGACAAGGGTGGGCCCTTAGTTGAATACCGATCAAAATTGTTTGCAATTTTGAGACTTTTCCAATATAGAATTATTCGTTATGTTAAATACCCCAAAAAGCTAGTATCCTCAAGCTAGCTGCCCTATTTGCACCACATGCACCTATAACTAGACCTTCCTGTCTTTGACCTTGGCCAGTAATTATATGAATCAAAAGTTGAACTGTATTTCATAGATCCTGCGTAGTAGCATCGATAGGTGGTTCTAGCAAAATTTCAGTACTTCCTAGTTCATTAGGAGTTGGAGGAGTTAGGATGTCTGTGACAGAGACTCATCTTAAGCCTCATTTTGTAATCTTACTTGACTAGGTATACTAACCACCACTTCTACTTCCTTCCCTTTACCTTTGCTTTTCCTAGTTTTTGGCATGCTTGTTGTACAAAATAATTTAGGGGTTAGACACAATCCACCTATTATACTTCGCTCTATGGCACGATCTAAAGAATGAAAAGAAAGTGACAACTCCTAAATACCACATAGCTTTTTTGTTATAAATAGGGTGCACAACATATCGATAAATAAGATTCTACATAGACACGACTTTGTAGACTTCCTAGGACGACCCGCTCTGATACCACTTTTGTCACACCTAAAGTCTCGTTAAGGCGAACTAGCACCCATTATTGATAAGGCTTGGGTGAACCAACCTGTATCCATGCACTTTTTATACATATTATAAGGGATTTCTACATTCAAGATGCCTTTAAGAAAGTAAATAGTAATGACAAGCCAAAAGGAAATATATATGGCTAGGCCGTTGGAGCCACATTGTCTAAAGTATGAGACATGACAACACTTTAATTTACATAGTCTACAAAGCCTCCATATAAGGAAAATTATATGATAAGGGTCAGGACATGCCCTGCCTCGACTAACTATACAATACAAAAATATAAGCTCTAGACACACAAAGCTCCGAAGTAACCTGGAGCTTGGTAATAACAGCTGGATATCTTGTACTCCTACTGGGGACAGCTACTAGCACCTGTACCTACAGTATGAAATGTAGGTCCCCTATAAGAGACGTTAGTATGAGATTATATACTAAATATGTAAGAGAGGAAATACTGTATATGAAGTAACAACTCAAATAAAACTATGTGCTAGTGTAAGGATAAGAAACCACCTTTAGTTATACTATGGAATCATGTACTTTATGTTCTTTTTATTACTTTACCTTTACTGTATAATCTATACATATCAAGTAGTACAAACGACTAGCTGATCAGTGTTAAATCTATATAGGGATCGACTCTAGCTAGGCTCTTCCTTTTACCCCTTGGGCTACCACCTGTGATAGGATCGATCTTGGCTAGATGATTCTTCAACCCCTCGGATTATCACCTATTAATAGGCAATATACTTTATCTTTCAATTACTGTTGAGATGATTCTTTTGGTGATTATAATATTAGAGTTGTAGGACTATAGATGTAGCATGTGACATGTAAATATTCATACAAGACAATACAACAATGAAAAGAGTACATTACACAATTAATGAAATGAGTATGACATGAAACAACTTGTGAACTTTATTTAGCAACAAGAACCCATAAAAATTGGTCTCCACGTATGTATGTAAATTTGAAGGTGACTATATATGGAAGCATATGAACATGTGAAAGATTGGAGATATGGCTAATAGTTGTGTCTTAATTGGTAAGTCCCTTTATGTACCAAGGAAGAATACAGATTTCATGCCAAGTAATAAAAAATCAACTAGCCCTATATACCTCGTTATATGACCTTATTAATACCTCAGAGTGATTGCTTTTTCACCCAAATGTTTATCTACAATATAATAGGCAATAAGACTAGCATTAGCAGCAAAGAAACACTTCTTGGCAGCCCAATATCATACAAACTAACATCCGGGCAGCAAGCATATAATTAGCGACCCAAAGGCATTCCTTCAACCTTTTCACTTATAATTGTATTTTCTAACAACCATTGTTATGTACATGTCATATACATCTTGTTTTATACCC
>JAOTQJ010187042.1:0-22139 GCA_025642045.1 Solanum sejunctum | reverse complement strand
AGTAAGAACTAATATATATATATATATATCGAATGACCAATTATTAAATTTCATGTAGTGCATTCTCCTCAAATAATAATAAATCGTTAGTAAGAACTATATTGATACATAGCAAAAAGTAATATAATTAAGGTCAAAAAATATATATATTACCTTCTTCTTGTCGGCAGACTTAGGTTTAGTGGAGGCATCGTTCTGAGTAGTTGGAGGAGCAGCATCGTTGGAAGTTGTGGTGGTTCCACAAGCACCAATATTCATCAAAAGTTCATCCAAATTAACTTTTTGACAAAGTTTTGCGAAAACACTTGACCAGTATGATTCTACTTTTAAATTTGATGTTTTTATAAGAGTACTAATCTTCTCCGCCTACATAAACAATAATAAATCATTCAATGTCTAGAGCGAGCAAAATTAAAATTTAGTATTTACACATAAATTGCAACTTATCTAAATTATGAGTATATATGAACCAAAAGAAACGAAAATTTAGGGTTAATTTTTAATTTAAGATTGAAGAAATGACAACAATATATTTAGCATAGAAAAAAAGAAAATTATGAAAAGGAAAAATACATTACATTGGTAGGAATTTGATCGTCATGAAGGATCAAACAAGCGTAAGTACAAGCAAGTTCATCAATGTTAGACATTTTTTTAACAAATATGCACAAACTTTTGCCGTCCGAATTTTTAGGAGCAGAGAAAGATTTTAATTTGTATGGAATTTAAGTTTTGTGGGGATTATTTAGAGTATAATTTATGCTACTCCAATTCTATTTCAATTTGGTTAAAAAAGGACAACTAAAAATACTACTTTTGGTTAAGGAAATAAAAAAGGTGCACGATTCCATATAGGTCTAGGAATCAATTTCTTTTTTTACTTATTATTTTGGGAAGAAACAACGCTTTGTGGTTTATTAATATTAAATTATTAAATTAATAAACATAAATAAAACCCTAGGCCAAAGCCCAAAACAATGTCGGTTTAGATTGATGTGACTATATTTATAGAAGGAAAAATTACGTAATTAGTCAAAGATTTGAATTCATTTATTTAATAGCTAGACTATTAAATATAGTTATATTATAATTTAATGGCAAATTAATAGTATTCCAATTTAATTTCTTTATTTTCTCAACTGATTTATATATATATTGTCTATGTTTTCTCTCTCATTTTTAACTACTAGTTTTTCAGTTTTAAAAAGGATTTCGTTGATTCAGGTAACAAAATCTTCATCATATATTTCTTTTTTCTTTTTAAGTTTATGTATTTTGGATATATTTTATGATTATATATATATATATATATATATATATATATATATTGCTTATCAAGATAAAAAAATACGAAAGTAATTTGTATTTTATTTTTAAAAAAAATTATATTTTTTATATAAGTCGTAATCCAATTATAATTCTCAAGTTCGCATTATTTTTTCTTTTTAAATATATTTATATTCATTTAATATGTATATGTATTTTCATGTTCCACTTAAGATTTGTATTTTCGTTTTTCTTTCTAAATAGTTTTATATTCAACCATAACTGTATTTCTATTTTTTCATATTTTCTTCTCATGTATATAGATTTTTTTAATTCTATATACATATTTTTGTTTATCAAAATATGAATGTTATTTATATTTTATTTTTGTTTTTTAAAAAAAACTATATGTTTTTTTTTATACAAATCATAACTCAACTATATTCTTCATGTTCTCATCATTTTTTTACTAAATATATTTGTATTCATTTAATATGTATATGTATTTTCATGTTCTATTTCATATTTGTGTTTTCATTTTTCTTCTTAAATAATTTTTGTATTCAATCAAATTTTTATTCCTAATTTTCATTTTAGATATTCCAATATTCTTCCTTAAGTATATTTGTATTTGGTCATATTTGCATCCATCACTTTTCACAATAACAAATCATAACCCAACTACATCTTCAGTTTTGCATCATTTTTTCTTTTTAAGTATATTTGTATTCGGTTAATATGCATATATGCTTCCATATCCCATTTCAGACTTGTATATTTATTTTTTGTCTTAAGTATATTTATATTCAATCATGTTTGTTTTTTCATTTTCTTTACACATTAATTTAGTCAAAAAAACATTCAGCCATGAGATTACAAATATATGACATTATATAACGACGAAGAACAATACAATCTATTCAAATATTGTAGTCATTAGAACAATACGATACGATACAATACAATACAATACAATACATTATGAAATAATATATAACAACCATCCAAACAAAGCGTTAGAATCATAAGCATCACAAATAAAAGGAAGGTCTTAAGATGGATAAAGCATAACCATTCTTAAAGAAGAAAACTGCCATCTGGATACATTTCAACAAATTCATTGTTAAAGATGTTCCAACAAGGAATTAAAAATAAAAGAATTCAAGTTATTCAAAAAATACAGTATTATTTTCAAAGAAATACAAATATCAGTATATAAAACAAATTGATATTCACGTTATTTTTCACATTCTCGCTTCTCTCTTTGTTCTTTCATTTATTTAAAATCCCCAGGTTTTTCCCAAAAAAAATCTTACTGATTCAGATAACTTAATATTCATCATATATATTGTGCGATTTTATTAAATTTTTAGCTATTCAATTTGTATTGTTTGTGATTTGTTTTTAGAATTTTTGCTTTGAAAAAGTCCCAAATTTTCATAATAATGTCGCATTCAAAAAGGATATTTGTAATGTAAATAATTGATAATTTTTAGGAAAAAGATACCATATTTAACGGATTAATCTCAAATTTTAGAAGCTAATGTAATATTTCCTTCTTTTAAAAAAGAATAACCTACTTTTAATTGATATACAGTTTAAAAAAATAAAATACTTTTTAATTTTATGGCTCTAAATTAAGATTTATACAAGTGCAGATTTATTATAATGTTGTTATGTATTGCTATAAATAATAGTAAATAAAAAAATATCACTAAAATCAGTATTATTTATTAAAAAGTACTCTTTAGAGTAATTTTTCCTCAAACTAATATAACTTGTCTATTTAACACCTTTATCATTGCTGATTAATTAATACTTTGGAGGAGAGCACTCTATTGGGATATTATTTTGGAACCACAGATTATCCATACAATAATCATAGGTCAAATAATATTTTCTTAACTCATTTAAATTCATGTCAAAGTACTAAAGTGCCCCTTATTCCACCAATTATTTTCACTTTCTACCCTGCAAAATCTGACATTGTCTTTCCAAACACAAGCATCAATTGTGTAATTTATATTGTGACCACAAAGGGTGCTTTTGGCCAATCAATTGTTTTCCCCTCATCTGTTGACCAAGTTTCTCCATTTCATATGTTGATTTTGAGTTTCATTGGCTGACAATGAAGATATTTAGCTCCTTTATTTACATGTTTTCTGTAGCTTTAATTGGTGCCCAATCTACCATGAACCTGCCAAAAAATCATCCTAGTTTTATCATCTTAATTAAAATATGTAATCACACGAGACATGCGAGATGCACACGAGACGCATGAGATGCACACAGAAACTATGTACATATGCATACGTAAATTTATTGAATATACTTGCGATATTTTATTAAGATTTGATTTTGACAACCAATTTCATAGATGGTTGACATATTAAACTTGAGTCGTAAATAAAATGCTTACACAATTTGGTGAAAGTTCCATATTATAATAATACCAATGATTAGTTTTTTTTTATAATACACAGATCATCATTAATGTCTAATTAGGAATGCTAATAAGATCTTGTCATGTCCCAAGCCTACACCCTGAACGTGACCGACACTCAGAAACCATTGCTGGTTCTCAAGCGAACCACTTAACTCAATTCACTTATTTACTTAACGGAAGATTTAAAAAAAACAAAAGAGAGTACTCAAGTAGGCATGCAAATTCTCATATAAAATAATTTTGTATCTTGTATTAAAATAACTCGATGTTTCAATTAAAATAAATAATAATAATTTTTCTCAAAATTGACTCTTAAAGTAAGACAGACTCTACTATTCTCTATCTAACTCAGTCTATGAAACCTCTATCAACTCATAAAAAGGTGTCAAGACATGTTCAAGGCTACCTCTAAACAATAAAAAAAATAAACTAAAACAAAAGCGTTCCTCCAAAAGTAAGGAGGTCTCAGCACTGTCTATGACTAAATAGATTTTCAACGAAGTACTTGCTGAGGAACTCTAAAACATGTATCTGCATCATAAAACGATGCAGCGTCGAGTGGCGTCAGTACGTAGAATATACGGTATGTAAGATGGCCAAAAAGTACTAAGAACAGGATACTCACTTTAAAACTAAACTTTGAGATAACTTAATTGACAAAAGTATGTCATGCAAGTAAAACATATGTTTTTGAACATGTCTAAAAGTGCAACTTAATAAAATAAATACTTGCTTTAATGCATTAATGAGCACAACTAAATATGTAAAAATATAATACTCAAATGCTTAACTCTGCAAATAGCTCAACTCAATTAAATATGCAACATAATAAAAAGAAATGATTAATCTCAATGTGTAAAATAATAAACTTTACTTTTTGGGGAGTTTCTCTAACCGACAACCATCACTATGAGCTTCATGATGATACAACATCTTGACCACGCTGCCAGAGCCATCCCATACTTTGCCAGGGTAAGGAACGAAAACTAGGGGAGTGGATCCATCCCAAAACTGGGTCATCTCAGTGGCGAGTGAGGAGTTGTACTTTAGTATAATCCTATCCTACGCTGGCTATGTAGTTTATAAGTTCAAGTTATTATTATTACCCTCACTCATATTGGTGCTCAATACTACTCCCAAAATTATTAATTATATGCTCATACTTAAAAGAATATTCTTGCTCAAAGTATTACTTTTATCTCTTTGGGATTAGCCCAACTTAACATTCCCTTAACTTTTCTCAAGACTGTCTAAAATCATAGGCTTCATGCTTTACTATTCATAAAATACTTCTACTAATACAATACTTGTGTTTAAAGCAAGATATCAAGATTTATAGATTTTTATAGTAACTTTGGGGTTTAACTAGTTTAACAATTAAAAGTAGTATCTCAACTTAAGACTCCAATTTAGTAAAAGATTTTAGTAAATCTCATGTTTTTCTTCAAAAACTCATTAAATCATGCATCATCTCATCAAAATATTTTTTTCAAATATATAACTCTCTGTACTCAATAAAATACATATATAATATTAATTTAAATTACTCTTTTATCAATGCGTAGAAAAGTCATCATCTTTACTAGAACACGTGAAACCTTTATTCAAAATACTTGTTTAAATGCATAAAAAATCATCAAATCTCAATATTAAAGAATGTATAGGAAAGTCATGATCATCAACTTCCTTATGGTTCATCGAAAAGTATCCACGAATGAAAATTCCAATAATATAAGATATAATAATAATTATAACTCAGTCCATAAATATATCTAACTCAATGGAAGAGGAATTAACTCATTTAGAATTCAAGAATTAGGGTAAAACTCTATTTGAACTCAATTATGGAGAATAAATATGTGGGGCGCGTGGATGAACTCAGTCCAACGCTATGGGTAGCTTTACTACCTGAAAAGTTGATATTACCATCAAGGTTTGATGAATACTAGCTTGCTTGGAGAAAATCCTCGATCTTGTTAGTTCTTTTAAAATTAAAGAACTTGGAAGGATGTTGGTTAAAGGAAATCTCTTTGATTCTTGAGTTCTTGACTTAGAATCTTTAGAGTTCTTGATGAAGAACCCTACATTCTTGAAAAAGAAGAATCAAGAAATCCTTTATTGGAATTCTTGAATTTGTCTTCTTGAAATCCTATGTTATGATTTAAGATTCTATTAGAGATTCATGAATATATAAAGAAATCTAGGTTGGGTAGCTTGAAATTAATGAAGAATAACTTACCTTGAGGAGGAATCTTGTAAGCTAATCCTAACTTGATGACTTTCTTAATGATACTTGAGTGTTTATGTTTAGGAATGAAGGAGAGAGTTTTTAATTATGAGAACTGACGTTTTTTGCATTTTGAAACCTTAAATAGACTTCTAAAAGTTTTATGATAAAAGTACTATCAGAATAAAAGAAAAAAATGTCATATCTTATCCAGTAAGGGTCCGCGTCAGGTCCACGACGCGCTCTGGACGCAGACCTTTAGATAGCTTGCGCTCCTTCACTAAAATGGTCATAACTTTTTACTCCAAATTTTGATTAATGCAAAATTAGATGCATTGAAAAGCTAATTCAAATACCTTTGGTATGATATATTATGAGTCACCTAACTTATTATACTTTAGGATATATGGTCATTTGAAGTTGACCCTTCTATCGACTCATACGAAAACTTAGTTGCTAGAAATTCTTTGGACTTGGCTTAATGTACAAGATCCCTTATAACTATAAATCACATCTAATATACTTTAAATACTTAAGAATTGATCCTAGCATATATATACAACCTAAAAGTCACTGGTTCATCTAACTTTTATAAAATCTTACGTTAGAACTCAACCGCTAAGAAAGTTTTTAGCTTAACTTCGTACTAGAGGGTTCGTGGTACCTTAGATCTTCTCCAATTCTATTCCCACATTAAGAATTTTACTTTAACACTTATATACTCAATTAAGAATCATTAACTAAAATCCTATATCCTATGAAGAATGGCTTAGTCTTAATTTAAAAAAAATTGGGGTGTTACATTATCTCCTCCTTGGGATCATTCATCCTCGAATGATGAGTAAAGGTAGATATCAAGGAACGAATAACAATCTGAACTCTTCTCAAAACTCATTCAATCAATCAAACTCTCAACTCATCAACCATCGCTCCTATACTATCATCAACACTTCTATCAATACTGGAAGGTAGGATCACTCAAGGGGCTAGGAACGTAAGATCATTAGCATGATTAAATCAAGAAATCTTATTTGAGGACATTAATACTGAAGTAAAATCTCCTTCATCCATAAAAACTCACTTTGAGTCAACATAACTATACGCAGTGTAAAACTCAAGTCACATCTCACTCAACAAAGGACTAGAAACTCTTAGATCTATAAGGTAAGATCACTTCTTATCTTGAAACTCAACATGAATGAAAATCAACATGACGTGCATGGGACTAGGCCATGGGTATAACACTCATACACCAGACAGGAACTAAATATCACTTTGATTGAAGTATAAGGACTATATGAGATGAAAAAGGATTGATATCTCATCTTGATCAGC
The DNA here is from genome assembly GCA_025642045.1 of Solanum sejunctum. Lineage (NCBI taxonomy): Eukaryota > Viridiplantae > Streptophyta > Magnoliopsida > Solanales > Solanaceae > Solanum > Solanum sejunctum. The sequence continues at coordinate 14,865 of JAOTQJ010187042.1, read as the reverse complement.
TCATCTCTATCGAAAATTCAAGATCTACTCTGTTTCATCACCTCATCATCTCCCCCTTAGCTCAAACGTCGTATCTCTGAGTTTGCGAATCAATTCATCTTTCTAAGATATACGTACATATCTCCACACAGTCAGGGAATCACTATCCACAAGAATATCTTAAACTTTTGTTATACTATAGTCACATATATATAAACTATCCTCTAAGACTCTCTTCGAAAATACCACTCTTAGCTTCCTCCTATCTATGGAAATCTTCCTAAATTTGCTACTCCTATTGGTATACATAGCCACTTTCCACAACTTTTATAATTTAACCTCTTCTTTTTACCCGCAAACATTCAACTTTAGTGCTCCCATAAAATCATTTGTATGGAGAACTCCTTATCATCTATCCATAAGCCCCGATCGACTCATTTACTAGGGATAATAATGAATGCTTACATCAACCTATTCCACATTGACAACTCAAAAGTACTGTCGATATTCTTATAGTAGTCATAACTTAGAGCTTCACATATATTTACAAAATCATAGGTACACATCTCAAGCCTCTTCTTATCTATTAAGCTATCCTCATTTCACGACTCTTACCTAAGGGGCACTTGTACCCTGTCCATAGCATCACTTTCTTTACAATTTAGCATCTTCATAAACTATGACAAGCCTCTTAGAGAAAAACTCCAACTAAGACTATCACTCTCACGATACTATCTCCTCTTTCACACTACTTCTCAAAATTCAAGCTTAGGGTCTAGTACTAACACATGCGTTTAATTCATACCTCTCTAACATCATACCAACTTATAACTACTAGGTAAAAATTAGAAATATAGGCTTACTAAACTCTTATAACGAGTACTCAATCAGCACATCTCCTCTTCATAACTCAAGCACCACTCATCCATTCACTATACTTCCTCATCTGGTAACCTTCTAACTATATGAATCTTATAGGCTCTCATATTGGAATCATAAACCTAGTTTAGATCTATCACATTAAAAGCATTATGTTTCCCTATTCAATATCTATACTTCACCCTCAATGGTATGAATACTATTAACACATCAACATAAACCTCCTTTTAGTTTTGAGCACGCTCTAACATATTCTGACAATAACTCTTTCTCTATACCTCATCATGAAAGTCAAAGGTACTTATGAGTCTTCTATCAAACTTATGGCAACCGACTCATCACCTCATTACTTACTTAATAGGTACATAACTCTAACTTTAAGCCTCAATCAATCACCACTCTTGTTATCTCATCTCTTTCTTTCCATCACCATCCTTCTAACACAAGGGTGATTCAATTCTACTCTGGGTTTATAAGATCTTACATCTCGCTCTTAAGTGGTAGCATTAAACTCTTTAAAGACATAAGTTTCTCTCTCATGGGTAACATCAAAAGCAAGTTTTGAAAAAGAGGGTTTGGGTACATCTAAAACTAACTCACATGCACGATTCATATGAGTAATAGTGCACTCTTTCTAGTCAGTAAACTTAGCACAATAGTCATCTTCTCTCAAGCTTGGTACAGTCTCTCTACCACTCTAACTACTTATCACAGAGGAACTTATCGATAAGGGTCTAAATATTACTGTCTCTATCACCTTATGGGTGAGGCATAATCGAAGGGTTTAGAGCAATGCATGAATTATCATAGATTTCTTAGGAATTAGCTCTATTGCACGATTCAGAATCTGAAAAGAAGGAAAACTTTTTCTAAATACCAATAGTCCCTCATTTATAGAAGTGGGTCCTCACAACTATACATAAGATTCTATAGACATGGTTTCATGGACACCCTAGGACACTTAAAGTCTGTTCTCTGATACCAAGTTTGTCACCCCCCGAGCTACACCCTGGACGTGGCCGACACTCACAAATCATTGCTGGTTCCCAAGCAAACCACTTTGCTCAATTCACTTATTCACTTAACAGAAGATTTAATAAAACAAAAGAAAGTACTCAAGTAGGCATGCAAATTCTCATGTAAAATAATTTTGTATCTTGTATTAAAATAACTCGTTGTTTCAGTTGAAATAAATAATAATAATTTTTCTCAAAATTGACTCTTAATGTAAGACAGACTCTACTATTCTCTATCTAACTCAATCTATGAAGCCTTTATTAACTGATAAAAAGGTGCCAAAACATGTTCAAGGCTACTTTAGACAATTAAAAAAATGAACTAAAATAAAAGGGCTCCTCCAAAGCTAACGAGGTCTCACCATAGTCTGCGACTTAATAGATCTTCAACGAAGTGCTTGCTGAGGATCTCTAAAACATGTACCTGCATCATGAAATAATGCAGCGTCGAGTGGCATCAGTAAGTAGTATGTACGGTATGTAAGATAGCTAAAAATTACTAAGAACAGGATACTCACTTTAAAACTAAACTTTGAGAATACTTAATTGACAAAAGTATGTCATGCAAGTAAAACATATGTTTTTGAATATGTCTAAAAATTCAACTTAATATAAAAGAAATACTTGCTTTAATGCATTAACGAGCACAACTAAATATTTCAAAATATAATACTCAAATGCTTAACTCTGCAAATAGCTTAACTCAATTAAATATATAACATAATTAAAAAAATACTTTAATAAAGAAATAATTAATCTCAGTGTGTAAAATAATAAACTTTACTTCTTGGAGATTTGTCTAACCGACAACCATCACTATGAGCATCATGATGATATAACGTCTTGTCCACGTTGCCAGAGCCATCCCATAATTTGCTGGGGTAAGGAGCGATAACTAGGGGAGTGGATCTATCCCAAAACTGGGCCATCTCAGTGGCGAGTGAGGAGTTGTACTTTGGTACAATCCTATCCTATGTTGGCTACGTAGTTTATGAGTTCAAGTTATTATTATTGCCCTCACCCATATCGGTGCTCAATACTACTCCCAGAATTGTTAATTATATGTTCATACTTAAAAGAATATCCTTGCTCAAAGTATTACTTTCATTTCTTTGGGACTTAGCCCAACTTAACATTCCTTTAACTTTTCTCAAGACTGTCTAAAATCATAGGCTTTATGCTTTACTATTCATAAAATACTTATACTAATACTTTACTTGAGTTTAAAGCAAGATATTCAGATTCATAGATTTTTATAGTAACTTTGGGGTTTAACTAGTTTAACAATTAAAATTAGTATCTCAACTTAAGACTCCAATTTAGTAAAAGATTTTAGTAAATCTCATACTTTTCTTCAAAAACTCATTAAATAATGCATCATCTCATCAAAACATATTTTCTAACATGTAACTCTTTGTACTCAATAAAATATATATATATAATATTAGTTTAAATTACTCCTTTATGAATGCATAGAAAAGTCATCATCTTTACTAGAACATGTGAAACCTTTATTTAAAATACTTGTTTAAATGCATGAAAAATTATTAAATCTCAATATTAAAGAATGTATATGAAAGTCATGATCATCAATTTCCTTATGGTTCATGGAAAAGTATCCATGAACAAAAATTCCAATAATATAAGATATAATAATAATAATTATAACTCAGTGCATAAATATATGTAATTCAATGAAAGAGGAATTAACTCATTTAGAATTCAAGAATTAGGGTAAAACTCTATTTGAACTCAATTATGGAGAATAAATATGTGGGGCGCGTGGATGAACTCAGTCTACTACTATGGATAGCCTTGCATACATGAAAAGTTGATATTACCATCGAAGTTTGATGAATACTAGCTTGCTTGGAGAAAATCCTCGATCTTGTTAGTTCTTTTAAAGTAAAGAACTTGGAAAGACGTTGGTTGAAGGAAATCTCTTTGATTCTTGAGTTCTTGATGAAGAACCCTACATTCTTGGAAAAGAAGAATAAACAAATCCTTTCTTGATATTCTTGAATTCGTCTTCTTGAAACCTTGTATTATGATTTAAGATTCTATTAGTGATTCATGAATAGATAAAGAAATCTAGGTTGGGTAGCTTGAAATTCATGAAGAATAACTTACTTTGAGGAGGAGTCTTGGAAGCTAATCCTAACTTGATGACTTTCTTGATGATTTTTGAGTGTTTATGTTTAGGAATGAAGGAGAGGGTTTTTAATTATGAGAACTAACGTTTTATGCATTTTGGAACCTTAAATAGACCCCCAAAAGTTTTATGATAAAAGTACCCTCAAAATAAAAGAAAAAAATAACATCATATCTTATCCAGTAAGGGTCCATGTTAGGTCCGTGATGCGCTCCAGGCACGGACCTTTAGACAACTCTGTACTCCTTCACTGAAATGGTCATAACTTTTTACTCTGAACTCTAATTAAGGCGAAATTAGATGAATTGGAAAGCTAATTCAAATACCTTTGGTTTGATATATTATGGGTCACCTAAATCATTATACGTTAGAGTATATGATCATTTGAAGTTGACCCTTTGGTTGACTCATATGAAAACTTAGTTGTTAGCAATTCTTTGGACTTGGCTTGATGTAAAAGATCCCTTGTGACTCTATATCACATCTAATATACTTTAAATACTTAAGAATTGATTTTAGCATGGATATACAACCTAAAAATCACTGGTCGATCTAACTTTTATAAAATCTTACGTTAAAACTCAAACGCTAAGAAAGTTTTTAGCTTAACTTCGAGGGTTCGTGTGATCTTAGATCATCTCCAATTCTATTCCCACATTAAGAATTTGACTTTAACACTCATATTCAATTAAGAATCACTAACTAAAACCCTATATCCTATGTAGAATGGCTCAGTCTTATCTTAACAAAAAATTGGGGTGTTACCGATCTATCAAAGAAAATATAACACTTACACAGTTTGTTGAAGGCTCCATTCAATAGAATAAGTGTGGAAATCTTGTGTTGGGTCAAACTACAATTTGATTTTCTATTCTCTATTACCTAATCCATCAACAAAAACATTTGTTGACTGCAATAGGTTTCCTATCAACATTTTTCAAAAATTTAAAATCAATCTCGGCATGATTTTCATGATATGAAAATTAACTATATTATTGATCTAAATTTATCAAAAATATAATATTTTTTTAAAAAAAAAGAATACATCAATTTTAATTTGGTGCATACATATAAAGGCACAACAGTGCCTGCAAAATTTGTCGGTGTTAGCCGGTATGAGTCTACTATAACAAATGACTAGATCCCTCAACACAAATAACAAGAAAAATAAAAAGTAAAAACACAATAAATTTAGAGTGAAAAAACTCCATATTCAAGAAAGAAAAAGTCAATACTTGATCCACAGGATTTTAGTCAAATTTCACTAATTTTAAAGAACAAAATGATCCACAAATCCTTTTTCCTCTTACAACCACCTCCTAGCTACCCCAAACTAAGAACACAAGCAAGAGACCCCAAAAAAGGAATTTTAAATCAAAACCTAAGAATCCTTTATAGAATAGGATCTGATTCACATTAATAACAAGGAAATAAGACTAAAGAAAGCTTGAAATGAAACAATGAAAGCCTTTGACGACATAACTATTTCTTCTGTGTATTTTCAGAATGGTAAAGATGATATCTCAGTTATAAATGTATTTCGGATGACAATATATATTCAAGCCATTGATTGTGGAATGACAACCCTTTAGAACCACACACTGGACCACTCAATTTGGAGAAATTTCATTGGCTAGCGTACCTGTCACACTGTCAATACTCGAGCACTATTGAATTCAGTTATTTGTAGACACGAGTCATTATCAACTAGATATTGCAAGATGTTGTGCTTACTATAAGATGGGATCAGGTCCCATGCCAGTGTTAGTCAATGCACCAAAACTATTTCAATCTATACATATTTTTTCTTTTTGATGATGATAAAAAATTTAGTTCAACTACCCTTTTTGATAGAGAAATAACAATGATGTATTAGTGGTGCACGACCATGGTACTTCCCCATTTTACACCAGGTTTAATCATACTTCCCCTAAGTTTAACCATATTTTCCCCTTAATTGCCAATATCAACTTAACCTTCATGTCAAGTTGATCAGACAAGTAGAAATCATTTGATCCCATAATCGAGTCTAAAAAAGTGAAATGAAAAAAACATAACAAATGGTCAATCATTATTTTAGTAGAAACAGGAAAAGAAATTTAATTTGCATTTCCACTTATTAATTACTAGATTCTCTGTCCAATGTCATGTTTCTTGTAAGACCATTTGTAGATGTGTTTGTACAGAGAATTAATCAAAGTCTCGTTAAGATTACTGGACAACTCTATTCATGTATATATAATGAGTAAAAAGAGGATACTTGTAAGGAAAATCAGTAGCCTATTATACACAAACTTTAGAGTAGGAGTCCTACAAGTCATAAACTATGAGTTTGTCATGTACATGGGCTAGGACTCCTAAAATATCCCCTCAATCTGGATGTGTTAATATAACAGACATATTATCACTTTAAAAAATAAAAATGAGAAGAGAATAAACCCTTTGTAAAAATATCAGTCAGCTGCAACTGAGAAGGCACATATTGTAAAATAAGTGTTCCTTGAGCAACTTTATCACAAACATAATGATAGTCAATATCAATATGCTTAGACTGTTCATGGAATACTAGGTTGAGAGACATGTAAGTTTCAACAACATTATAGGCAATGGCCTAATACTCAGCCTCTGTAGATGATTTTGAAACTGTGGGGTGTTTCTTTGCACACCAAGAAATAAGATTAGAACCCATGAACATAGCAAAGCCAGTGGTAGAGCGCCTACTATCAGGACATCCATCCCAATCAACATCAGAATAAGCAACTACCAATGAGTTCGATGATGAAGTACACAAGAACAATCCATGTTTAGTAGTACCTTGTAAGTACCTAAAAATATGCTTCACACAATGCAAATGAGTTGTAGGAGGTGTATGCATAAACTGAGACACAACATTCACAGCATAGGAAATATCAGGACGAGTCAATGTCAAATATTAAAGTGCACCCACTATGCTCCTATATTCATTAGGATCTATAAGTAATTCACCATCCATAAGGGAAATAGCAGTTCGAGAAGCTAAAGGAGTACCAACTAGCTTGCAAGTATGCATGTGAAACTAAAAAAGGAGATCTGAAACGTATTTCTGTTAAGATAAATGAAGACCATCAAATGACTAAACTTGAACACCAAGAAAATAATAAAGTTCACCTAAGTCTCTCATGGAAAATTGACGAGAAAGAATACTAACGAACTAATCAAGCAATGGCGAAAGGCTACTAGTGAGAATTATATCGTCAACATAAAAAATAGGACAAGAATATCAGAGAAAGAATAATAAACAAACATAGAGGTATTAGATTTACAATAAGTAAAACCATTAGAAGGGAGAAATGAACTAAAACAATGAAACCATGCATGTGAGCCCTGTTTTAAACCATAAATCGCTTTGTTGAAATTGCAAACGTGATGAGGAAAGTCAGGGTGAATGAAACCCAGAGGTTGTTTCACAAAGACTTTCTTATTAAGAAGACTATGCAAAAAGGTATTTTTCACATCTAAACGACGAGTAGGCCATGAATTAGAAACAACCAGAGAAAGTATAATATGAATAGTAGTATCTCGAACAACGGGACTAAAAGCCTCATGATAATCAATAGCAGGTTGTTGGTGAAAATCTTATGCTAGAAGGTGAGCTTTGTAACACTAAATTAACCCGTTTGAATTATATTTGATATGATAAACTCACTTACAATCAACAAAGTTCACGTGTGACTGAAGAGGAATAAGTACCCAAGTTTTATTATCCAAAAGTGCATCAAAATCTACCCATGGCTTGTTGTCGTTTAGGATTTTTAGCAGCTTGAGAGAAATAAGAGGGTTCACAATCCTAAAGAAGGGCACTCAAAGAAAAAATATTCTTAGGCTTAGATATACCAGATTTTGACCGAGTTTGCATTGGATGCAATAAGATAGTAGATGCAGGAGTGAAAGCAATCATAATAGGCAATAAGGTTGATAAAGATGTAGAATTATCAATAGAGCGGGAACTACTAGATGGATTTGTATCTATTACTAGAGTTAATGAGGTAGAACAAGTAGTAGAAGGAGAACTAGCTAAAGGAAGACTAGATCGAATGGCGATCAAGAATGGTTGCGGTATAAAAAATGACGATGTTACTACAAGAGGATTTGGAGAGATCGATGATGAAGACACGTCTGAAGGACAAGATATTAGACTATATGAAAATACCGATTTATGAAAAAAAATATGACGACTAACATAGACACGAACAAATTTGAGATCTAGACAACGATATCCTTTAAAGTTAAATGCATAACCTAAAAATATTCAATGGATCGAATGGGGTGTAAGCTTGTGAGGGATTCGGCAGAAAAGTTAGGAAAGCATTCACAACCAAAAACGCTAAGAAAATTATAATCCGGTGGTCTATGAAAAATTTTTTCAAAAGGGGAAAGGCCTTGTAAAATAGATGTTGGCAGTCTATTAATTATATAAACAACATAGTAAGTAGCATTAACCCAAAATTGTGATTATAAAATAGCCTCTATGAGAACGGAATGCACTATTTCAAAAATATGTCGATGTTTCCTTTCAGCAACCCCATTTTGTTGAGGACTATTCGGAGATGACTTACGAATGAAAATACCTGAGTTAGAAAAATGTGAGGTCATAGATGTGTTATTAAATTCACCACCACCATCACTTCGAAAGGCCTTTATTTTCTTATTACATATGTTCTCAACTAATTTTTGGAAAGTACAAAAATACAAAAACACTTCTGATTTATTTTTCTTAGGATATAACCATGTAAACTGATAAAAATCATCAACAAAAATAACATAGTATTTAAATCCCAAGTTTGATAAAATGGGTGACTGACAAACATTTGAATGAATTACATCTAAAGGAGAAGAAGTACAGTGATCCACTAAACTAAAATTAATCGTTGATATTTACCTAACCGACACAGGATAAAATTACTACTAACAAAATTAAGTAAACTAATTTAATTATTTTTCCTAAGACTATATAAAGTATGAGCGCAATTATGTCCAAATTGATGATGCCAAATATCTCAAGATTGACGTGTAACAACACATGCTTGAGGATAAGAGAACACTGATAAAGATAGTAGTGGATAGACATCACCGTCTCTGGAAGCTTGTATGAGAGTTTGAGCCGAGGTTTTGTCTTTTATAGAAATAGAAAAAGAGTCAAAAGTAACAGCACAATTATTATCCTTACGCAGCTTCTTTATAGAAATTAAATTATGACGAAGTTAAGGGACGTGAAACATAGAGTGCAAGTGTAGTGGATGAGACATAGAAGGTAATTGAAGATATCCAATATTCTTAATATTAAGCAATGTACTTTATAATAGGAAGATTGGTCTCTGCCATGACCTTCTTGAGATGTAGAAGAGGAATTGGAGGTACATTCTAAGCAATAAAGGTTTGATGGGAGACACCAGAGTCCAAGTCTTTGAAGTGTTGTAACTATTGCTCATGAAGCAAAAGTTTGGTGTGAAGTTCTTCAAGAGATAGTTGGCCATGAAAATGAGTAATAATACCAACCAGTGTGTCATACTCCCTTCTTAACTCAAGAAGAATATGATTAGTAAGATATTGAAAGGAAATTGGAGAGTTAATTGCTGTAAGGGAGCCTACTATTGTCTTAGCTTCTTAGAGATACTAATCAATAGACATAGAGTTTGATTTCCGTAGTGTAGTTAGTTGGAGATTAAGTTCTATTGATTTCGCCTGACTAGCATCCTTAAAACATCTATGTAAGGATATCTAAATATCGCATAATGTAGGTAATAAGTGAATATTAACAAGGACTTCATGAGACAAGGTTGCAAAAAACTAAGACCATACATTTTGATCAACTCTAACCCATGAACGATAAAGTGAGCTAACTTGCTGGTTGTGGGAGACATTACATAAAAATTGAGTGGGTTGGGGTGTAGAGCCATCCACAAAGCCAAGAAGATCATGAGATATCAACAAAGAGGTGAATTAAGTACACTAAGTAAGATAATACTCAATGGAATTAAGCTTGATAGTTACCAAATTAGTGATATCAGGTACAACCAAAGCTGCGACAGAGTGGAAGGGAGATGGAATTATTGGTTCTATTATTCTAGCGTGAGGTGGCCAATCTGTCCTATGGAAGAACCTGGCAGAATACTAGGACTAATAGTAAGGAGAGGAAGGGAATGAGAAAAAAGGAGGAAGAGAAGGAATTGGAAAAGATGAAATAGATGATCTCGACGAACCAACAAATGTAGATGGAGGAGGATTAGTAATTATTGTAGAAAAAGAAAGCGAGACATTTGAATAAGAGGATATAGGCATCCCAGAAGCCATATATTGGGAATAACTAACTGCACAAAGAAGGAAGATGTGGACTAAGCAATAGATTTGGGATCGCCCTGAACGTCATATACCATGTAAAGAGAACTAATCAAAGTCTCGTTGCAATTACTGGATAGCTCTATTCATGTATATATTATGAGTACAAAGAGGATACTTGTAAGGGAAATCAGTAAAATAGTGTAACACATACTCCAAAGTAGGAGTCCTACAAGTCATAAGACTATGAGTCTGTCAAGTACATGAACTAGGAATCCTAATAGTGTTTACGTGGCTAGGAGACCATTTTACTTGTAAATCCTTATTAAAATCTCCTTTAGATTTTTTTAAGCTATTATATTCTGAAATAAACAAATGAAAAAAGTCACTAAAAACAAGTCTAGTCATTTTTTTCTTCTGGAAACTTTTTCAAACTGAATAGACTACAAAGGATGAGTACTAAGAATGGATTTATCGTAATTCAGATTGTTAAATACAAACAATTTAACATGAGATTCTATCATAATTTCAAGATTATAGAACTATATGATTTTCATATAAATTTTCTTTGCACATTAGTTTAGCCAAGAAAACATAGTAGAATCAGCCATGAGATCTGACTTAATTACTTGAGCGAAAATCTTTTCTTGTTCTTAATGAAATGTTAATTTTCTCTCTTTTACCTTTTACTAATTTCTTTATATTCTCATGTTCTTTGTTAAGTATATTTGTATTTGACCACATCTGAATTTATTAATTTTCACAGTATATTTGTATTTTTTTCATAATTTTGTACCCTTTATTAAATAGTATTCATCATCAATATGTATGTTATTTGTATTTATATTCATTTTTTAGTGTGTATTTAATATTCATTCAAAAGATATGTCAACTAGGTCTATATTTTATTTCTAAGAATGTTTGTAATAGGTATTTCCTTGTTTCTTTTTCATCCACACTTTTGCATCATATCTTATTATTTTTGTATTCAGTCCTTGAAAAATAATGACATACAAAATGTATAAAACATCTAGAATCATAAACTTCACATATAAAAGGAAGGTCTAGGATTGATCTTAGGCGTATTTATAAGCCTAATTAGCCAATAATGCCCATAAATAGAGTGAATTCGACGGACAAATTAATAGAGTCTAGGTGTTTGTGTGTCATTTTCTCGTATTTTGCTGATGAAAGGCCAAGTACGCCTGTTGATTGTGTGTCTGTGGGATTTTGCTTTGATTGGGAAGTTTGGGGTGGAAGCCGGACTCAATGGAAGAACACAGGCCAGAAAAAGGAACCTGAAGATCAGTAGAAGCAACCAAAAGACCAAAAAATCACGTGGCAAACCTGGGTACAAGGTTGTGGAAGCTGTTAAATGCAAAAAGGGTGCAAAACCCAAAGTAGGTGCAAGGTCTGCGTCACAAACCTTTTCAAAAGTGTGCAGAATTATCCAGTCAGCAAATTAAGCAAGAATATAGGAAAACAATGTGTCCGCATCACAGGCCTGAGGACCCGACGTAGAAAAGTCAAAAAACAGGATTTTTATTATTTATCTATCTTAGACTTTAGGTTTATGTTGGTTTTTTTACGCGAGAAGCACTGTAGAGGCGAGGGAGAACTATTTTTCACCAAGAATTTGGTTAGTTTAATCTTTAGATTTTGATTTTTAATGTTTTTCACTTTATTCATTATGTATTCCACGTCCATGAGTAGCTAAGCCTCCATATTCTGGGTTGTAGCCATAGACTATGGGTAGTTCTTAACTTTTGACATCTATGAATGATTTCTTTCGATTATTTCTACGTTATTTATATCTATATTTCAAAGTCTGACCAACCATGGAGTAAATTTGTTGTCCACTCTGGATTCGAGTGATGTTGAAGTGGATAGAACACAATAGTATAGGGAGCTTGTTCAATACTAGAAAACTAGTTTAATTCATGTAAGGGAGACCTGTGATAACTACCCTTACACCTCGCTTGGTTCATATACGGAGAGATAGCTTTAATGCATTTTTATAGATTTGTCTATCCCCCGCTCAACGATGTAGTTAGGCAGTGAATAATGGTAGACCGGCAAAGGCGTGCAACCCTATTTAGGTATATTAAACCCTGTAAATCAATAATCAAGAAACTAGACGTAGAGAGATATTGTTAAGACTAGACAAAGTCTTAACGATTACAACATTGGAATTGCATTCTTAATTGATATCTTATGTGAAAGTCATATTAGTTATTAGAAGTTATTTCTTTTATAATTTATTTTTCATAAAACAACAACTCTTTTTAACAAGAGCACTAGAAATTTGATACACGAGAGAAAGTACGAATTACATTCAAATCCCTTGGGTTCGATAACTTGACTCCTTACTTAGGGCCACTGTATTACTAGTGAGACCACGTACACTTGCGTGTGTTAGGGAAGCAACTAGTTTTTATCCCCATTGCCAGGAACTTTGAATCAAATTTGTTCATTATCAAAGTTATCGTGTTTTATGGTGATCACTACATTTGATCATAGTAGTGTTTTTGCGCAGGCAAGCAAATTCTAAAATGGAAGATCAGGACTCTTATTTTCGTCAATCAAAGAGGAGAGCAGGAGTTTTGTTTCAAAAACCGCCAATTGAATTGGTTGAGCTGGAGGATCAAGAGGACAATAAGGTATAGGTTGATCCTATTGCAGAAAACATGGCAAATCTACCTACACTAGTAACTCCGACTGCCGATGCAGCACTAGCCCGAGGCCAGTAAGGGACGTAGCAATCCCAAGAACTACAAATGTCATGAGCTTGGTGGCCAGTGGGAGCTTAAACAGAACATGGTCCAGTTGCTATACTCTATTGGGCAATTCACCGGGCTCTCTTATGAAGACCCACAGGTCCATCTTTAGAACTTTCTTGAGATTACTAATGTTTTCATCCCTACAGGGTGAATTGTGACTACGTGAGGATGACTTTGTTTTCTTTTTCACTATTGGGGGAAGTCCGGAAGTGATTACCAATTGAGCCACTTAACTCCATAGCATACTGGATGATTTGGCTCGTAAGTTTCTCACCAAATTTTTCTTACCAGGCAAGACGACCAAGCTAAGAAGTGAGATCGTGAGTTTCAAGCAAAGGGTAGGCAAGAACCTATATCAAGCGTGGGACAGGTTCAAAATTCTATTGATAAATTGCTCACACCATTGCCAAGCTAATGAGGTATTAGTTCACACCTTTGTTGAAGGGTTGGAACCCAATACCAAGATTTTTCTTGATTCAGTTGCAGATGGTCAAGCATTGGAGAAGATGTATGATGTATTGTATGCTCTTCTAAACAGAATTGCTTAGGGCAACCCAGAATGGAATGGAGGATGCAACAAACTAACAATGCAGAAATAGGCTGAGGTCTTAGAGATTGATGTTATAACTAGCATGTAAGCCCAAATGTCAGCGATGCAAAACATGATGACCATAAACCTCAACAACCTGACATTGGGTCTGAAATAATAGATTCCATTGTTAGCGGCTCATCAGCAAGCCCCTGTGAATATGGTACAATAACAGTAGTCAGGTTGGTATGATGTATGAGGGGGAGGAGATCATACGGCTAAATCTTTCAAGTCAAATCCTGAGGCAGTAAACTTTGTCAGAAATGATAATAGAGGAGGCTACCAAGGATTCAGGAACACATATAACCCAAATTGGAGGAACCACCTAAACTTTTCATGTGGTGTAAATCAACAGAATCATGGGCCACCACAGCAAAGACCACAGGGCAGAAATGCATATCAAAATCAGCCAGTGCAATAACCTGCAAGACATTCTAATCCGCGCACCATTACTAATAGTGAGGTGCTGAGATATATCTTGGCCAATCAGAACAGGCAAGAAGAAGAAATCCAAAGGAACAAAAAAGATCTGCTGAACTTAGAGAAGTAGTTGGGACAGTTGGCCACTTCAATAAATTCCAGGCCTCAAGGAGGCTTGTCAGACAACATTGATCCTAACCCCAAAAAAGTAAATGCAGTAAGTACATGGAGTGGGAGGCCTCTAATGGAATTGATTCCCAAGAAGAAGAAAGGTGAGAGGGAAAATGCTACACAAGACACTAAGGCTGGCAATCCTAGGCCAACTGCTGACGAGGCCACACCAATACCACAACCTCTGTCACGACCTAAAAATTTGGCGTGATGGCACTTGCTCAATCCTGCCAGAGCAAGTCAAACTTAATTCAAAAAGGGATAATAAAGAACTTAAAGTATACAAAAATAAACATATTTTTATAAAATATCTTATTATAAAAGATTTAGAAAATAGTAATAACTTAGAATAAAATTATCGAAGCTCCCCGCAATAAAATACTTCTCTAACACTCTCAAATATTATATATATACTCTGTATTCTACCTTCACTCTATTTATTCTCTTGTTCTATTGATATTTTGAAGGTGCATTTGAGTTGCTCTTATATAGAGGCCATATATGGCTCTTTACTAGTCTCAAAGGTTACAACAATTTGAGTGGAAGTATAAAGTATTCCACTTT
>JAOTQJ010187011.1:0-22142 GCA_025642045.1 Solanum sejunctum | reverse complement strand
AATAATAACAATAATAATAATAATAATTTATTTTTCCTATTTTGTGATGTTTATTTCTTGTTAAAAATTATATTTTTGGTTGGTTTTCAAGATTGATGAGTTTCGTCTACTTTTGATTTTTGATTAAATCTAATGTAAATCTTTTTATGTATAGAATGTTATTTATAGAATTTTCAAATATTATCTTGTAAAAATATCTCGCACCAACTATAAAAATCTTTCTTTTGTTCCTTCATTTCTACCCCTCAATTTCTTTCTCTAATGCAACTTGAGAATTAGGGATTTTCAAGCACAACTTATCGCTTTCTCTTCTCTTTGATTTTTGGTGTCTCTATCACAACATCTAGGATCCAAAGACCTTGTAAAATACATTTTTCATTTATGCAATTTGCAAGACACAGAGAGACAAACCATGTCATATTTTGAAACGACCCCAAAAAGTGCCCGAAAACATATCTCGAAATGCTCAAAATTTTAAATATCATAAATCTTAAAATTCGTAAATTATTTCAACAGTCTGACTTCATATTCTTGATCAGAGGGTCAAAGTTAGGTGAAAAGGGATCTAACCTCGATTTAAGAGCAAAATATTAGTAATTATAAATTTTTAAGTGACGATTTCCATTGGGTTTACGCGATGGAGGCGCGACGTGACAGCAGCCAATCTCAACGTATTTCTTTTTAGTTTCTCCAAAAATTTTTAAGTGTTGTACCCAAGTTTTTTCAAACGTGTTGTTACCTATACTTAGCCAAATTTCACTCTCATATTATCCTAAACATTTCCCAGAACTCACTTAAATAGTTAGTCATATTTTCACTCTCCAAACTCAAGTCCCGGTCCCTCATCCCAAGCTAAGGTTCTCCTTCAAGGTTCTTCTTTAAGCTTTAAGTCTCCATCTCCAATCTTCACCAAGTTCATCTCTAAGCTAAGGTATGTGAATTTCATTTATGGGTTCCTTTCCCCCATAATACCCATGCCTCCTTTTACTAAAATTGCATGATTTAAAGTTGATTTACAAATGGGTCTTGATTATTATGAAATTCACTGCACACTATGTTAAAGGTATGTAAAGCAGTTACTGTTTTGCTATGTTTTGAGCAATAAATCTTGGATCTACTGTAAGATCTGATGAGGGATTTTGATGTATATGTCTTGAGGATGTTACAAGGTGTTGACTGATGGTTTTCCAATGGATTTTCTTTCATAATTTCATCTATATATTTCATGATTTTATACTACCATTACACACCCTTTAAGTGTTTGATAAAATGTCCGGATGTGGTTTCTTGAGGAGTTGAGGGCCGAAAGAATGAGATATGATGTGATTGACTATATGATGATGAAATGAGCTTATGTATATGATATACTCTATCTAAATTGTTGCATTAAACCATACTTGATCTTGGGGGACAAAATCTCGGGTAACCATGTTAGGGGTTTGTACTCATCAACCATGCGAGGGGTTTATACTTCGTTACCGTGTTGATAAGGTGTGATTATCATCAACCATGTGAAGGGTCTACACAACACAACTACCCAGGGGTTTGTACCTTAAATAGCTAGTCTCTTCTACACATATGATATCTTATATGAGCATAAGTTACTTAAACATATTTTACTTAAACATTGATCATACATGTCGTATCGTTATATTATTCCTATTGCTTAATAATATGCATTTTCATTATGATGCCTGTCGATTGTTGCATTGCATCCTATATACTTAGTACATTCAAACGTACTAACGTATACTCTTACCTATATGATATCACTATGTAGGAATCGGAGCCTAAGTTGATCCTCCTCCTCCACGTGGCTAGTTCGGTGCTATCCAAGCTAGTGGGTGAGTCCTCCACTTTAGGAACCTTAGTCTATACTGTATCTTGATATGTATTGAGACACTCTTCTTTATATTCGATTCGACTATGAGGGTGAGTCCAATTGCTTTGTCTTGGCTCCCGCTCTTATTTATGTAGTAGAGGTGGTTGTTGGACATGTTATGTATTTTATGAAATGATCTTGAATCTTCTCTCTTGATTATGATATTGTACAAGCTTTTTCCTTAGACTCGATTTTCTCTATTTCTTTATGTTTGATATTTGATTTATTGCTTCCACGACAAAGGATGTGTAATGATGCTTTATGAGGCTTGCTTGGGATCCCTTCGAGTTCCCCTTGCGCCGTGTCAAGTCTAGGACCTAGGCTTGGGTCGTGACATATTTGAATAAATTGAAGAAAAATACTGAAAATGCTATACTCAACAAAGCTAATTTTGTGGGGTTTATCAATTATACTTGAGGAGAACATAAGAAGGCCAAAGAGAAAGTTGAAATAATAACAAAAATAATGGAAACTTTGAATAATAAAATAGAATCTTTGAAGAGGAAAATACAAATGTAAAGATAGCACATCTAAAACTATAAGAAGCTCATGAAGTTGAAAAATCCAAGGTCCAAAAACTTGACACTCAGTTGAAGTATGCTCGAGCAACGCAAAAAGAGATTGAAAAACTCAATAATCCGGCTCCTCGAGGAATTAAATCCATCACTCAACCTCTACCTCCTTTGGAATACGGTGGTCGACATTTAAAAAAGATGACAAATTAGATGGAATAATTTTTTTTATCATTGGAATTTCATTTTTTTCTTGCAGAGAAGGTCTTTCTTCTTTAGTTATCAACATTTGATAGGTGAAGTTTAATAAAATTGTTCATTAAAAAACAAAATGTAAGGACCCGAACTTTTTTTCAAGATTATTTATGTTGTTTAAGGTCATCATGGGCTTTCTACATCAAGCCAAGTTCGAAGGGACTTCTGTTGGCTAAGTTCCACATAAGTACCAGTAGAAAGGTCAACTTTAAAGGGGAATATCTTTTAGTACACTTGGAATTGGTGATCCACGACATGTCAAATGAAAGTCTTTTGAGTTAGCTTTCCAACTCACTTAGTTTCACCTCATTCCGATGTTGGATGAAGGAGTTTTGATCATTTTCATGAGATCTTCTTGTGCAGTGGTGTCAATCGAACAACTTGATGGGCAGTGATGCCTTTGAAGGGTCCGTTTAGGTCAGCTGGGACTTGAAAAGGCTATTATTGGCCTAAGGAATCTGACCCAGCCAGTGGCACGGGCTGTGTGGCTCGCCACTGACCGTGTGGAGGGTCGTGAAGTGTGCAAATGAGATAAGGTTGACACGAGGGGGAGTTTTGTGACTAACTATTATGCCACAACCATCTTCATGGGCAGTGGCATGCTTAACGAGACATTTGTCCAGGCATGGAGCCTCTGCTCGCATTTTTCCCCACCAAGTATGGTTGGACATACCACTACACGGTCCGTGTAACACCACATGGTCCGTGAAAGTGGCCATCAAAGTGACATCGACTCTAACTTTTTCTCAAGTGTTGCAATTCTAATTTCAAGGCTAAGTCTTGTTCAATGGGCACTCCACACGACCCATGGAGTGCCACACAACTAGTCAAAACTCCAGTGAAGGCACACTTTGTCAAAATTTTCATCCGATCACTAATGACATTTTCGTAAATTTTAATTACTCTAATGACCTTTTTAGACTTTCAATGCCATCGTAACCTCACCAAAAAACCTAAAACCTATTCTAAAGGATCAAACTCATCACTCTCATCTTAAATACACTCTCAATTCTCTCGAGAGCCTCCATCAAGACCCCGATACAAATTCAAGGAAACTCAAAAGTAAGGTTTGGATTCCAAGACCCACTTCCAAACATCAAGTCATTCTAACTCAATTTCAAGAAACTCAAAGTCTTAGGTATGTGGGTTGATCTTTGATTTCTTCCATTCAAGGAGACGCAATTAATTTTCAAGAAAACCTAGATGGATTTTGCTTATTTAATTTAGGGTTTTGAATATTATGATTCCTAAAATTTTGTTGATGCATTGGTAGTGTATATTTGATGATTTTAATGTGATTTAAACTATTATATAAAGATTTACTTTGGGTTTATGAAATTACAGGTATGCATGTCCCTTTTTAAAAGCTTATTTACGCATAGGTGAACTTATGTTGGATTTAGATATGGATTTATGGTATGATATGATTTTGATAAGATATTGGTTATAACAATATTGAGATCACATATACGTCTTTGGCTTTGGATCTTTTAGCATTTTAGATGCTTGCACCATTTTGTATATGAATGGGTTATTCCTATGCATAAGTATTATGACTATGAAATTATGATTTTGGCATTTGAGTCTAAGTATGAATTATTATGAATGATATTAAGATTTTAAGTCTAATTGTGCATTGAAATAATTTGAAAAATGACTATTGCCTCTTTGAAAGTATGTATACGTATCTTATAAGTATTCTTGTGGGATAATGACTTAGCACCGATGGATTGAGGGGGTGACCTCTGTCCTTGAACAATATGCCTAGCATAGGGTTATTTTCGTAATGGGTTGTGTTCCCATAAGGAAAGATGCCTCCAAAATGGGATATCTTCTTGTAAGGATATGAAATGATTTGATTTGATTTGTGATTTATGAAAATTCTATTCGAAATGGGATATTTTCCCGTAAGGGAGGTTGCTTCATACGAAATAGGATATGCTCCCATAAGGTGAAGTATGATTTACCTTTGGCAAGTAGACTACCTCTTTACCGGTGAGGGGTATTCATCGGGATTCCAAGTAATAGCTCGCTTAGTCTTACTCATGTCAGTTAAGGTCACATCCCCACTATAAATACGAGCATCATTTGCATTTCATGCATTGTGAATTTCATGGTATCTTGTTATATTTACATTCCTTGTTATATATCTCTTTCGATAGTATGTGCCCTTATCGTCTAACATTGATATGCAGGTTTTGGTAAGTTACATGTATTTCACCAATACCTGCATACTTAGTACATTCAAATGCACTAATACATACTCTTGCCTACATGATTTTAACATGTAGGGACCGAGGACCTTGATCATCCATCCTTCGATGCTTATCTTAGATTATGGTTTTGCTTGTAATGGTGCGTCCTATCTTACAAGGAGGAACAACCATCCATCTATCTATGTTACCTCTTTCATCTTTGTACTTTTGGGTGGGCTCGGGGTAAGTCTTGGCCCTCGACCCATCTATGTAGAGGCATTGTTGGACACCTTGTAAACCTCTTTATGATATAAGCTATGAGTTATGGTTAAGTCTATGTTATGTATTTTATTATCTTTGAGTACTGATATATGACTTAAATCTTATATTGATGGAAAGATCCTAAGTCCCAAATTATCCCCATATCATGAGTCCTACTTTTACGTCTCTTAAAACTATGTGTTGATTATTGATTATGTTTCCAAATCGATGATGCAAGTTTTTGTATCATGAGGCTTGTTTGGGAACTCTTGGGTTTCCACAAACTATGTCACATCTAGGACCTAGGTCCAGGTCATGAAAAAGATGGTATTTAGAGCCCTAGGTTTATAATAATCCTTGAAGTCCAACATTCTACGTCAAGTAGAGTCCTATAATTGGTGTGTAGTGCACCATGCCTAAGAGTGGGAGGCTACAACGACATTTTAGGAATTGTATCACTTTTTCATATTTTATGTCATGCTGTGAATAATTGTTTTAGCTTCTCGATCTTGATGGTATGCGTACTCTATTATAGAAGATGCCTTATGGTAGACCTGCCAGAGTAGCCTCGACTTATGAGGGTCAATCCCTACAAGGGCCTCTGGATGAGCCTATCCTGAATGGTGAGTTTCTGATGGCCTTTTCCATGCAAGCCTAAGTGGTAACTACTTAGACTGGGCAAGCTAACCATTCTTGGGATCCCACTCTAGCTTCTAGAGTGAGGGATTTCACCTGGATGAACCCTCTAGAGTTCTTTGGGTCTAAGGCTGACGAGGATGCTCAGGACTTCATTGATGATGTCACCGAGGTGTTGAATGTTCTGGGTGTCACTTTTGAGGAAAAAGCTAAGTTGGGTGCATATCAGTTGAATGATGTAGCACAAATGTGGTATACTCAGTGGTCTATGTAGAGGGTTCGTGGTGATGCTGTTAATTGTGAAGAGTTCAAGTTTGCGTTTTTGGATCGTTTATGCCCACTTGAGCTTAGGGAAGCCAGACTAAGTGTATCAACCTTAGGTAGGGTAATATGAGTGTGAGGGATTATGCCCTCAAGTTCACTAAGCTCTCAATGTATGCTCTGAACTTGTGGCTGATTATTGTGCAAGAATGCACAAGTTCATCTTCGGTGTTTCTGACTTGCTTATACAAGAGTGTCGTACGACCATGCTAAATCGGGACATGGACATCTCTAGACTTATGGTCTATGTTGAATATATTGAAGGAGATAAACTCAAAGAGAGGAGAGTTCATGATACTAAGAGGGCCCGCGTTGATGGTAGGTTCTCCGACTCTTGGGGTGGTGGTTTTGGTTGCTCCCAACAGGGCCAAGGTTTCAATGCTTAGGTGGCTAATACATGTGTGCCTCAACCTAATACACCAATTAGTGGTGGACCATCGCATCTTCCGTGTCTTTACTATAGGAAGTATCACATAGGTGATTGTTGGAAGAGTCCGGGTGCCTGCTATGGATGTGGTGACAGCGGCCATAAGATTGCTGATTATCCTAGAGCTGCTCAGGAGGGGCAGGGTTAGGTGGCTCAATGTTCTCCAGGCTAACCAAGAGATCCTCAAGGAGATGCCTCGAGAAACAACAGATTTATGCTCTTCATACTCATCGGTAGGTGGAGGAGGCCCTCATATGTTACTACTGGTACTCTAAAAGTCTTTGAATTTGATGCTATCACAACCTAAGCCTAGGGCCTATACGTTACACGGTGAATGGGGATCACCAAGGAACCCAAAACAAGCCTCGTAACTTTCCATTGAACATCATTAGTCGCAAAAACATATAAAGACTTAAAGAGTAATAATAGGGCAATGAGACTAAGAGAAATCATATAAACATCATAAATAAAAGACAAGAGTCAAGCTCATCATAAGTACATAGTATGTCCAACAAATACCTCTAATACATAGATAGAGCGGGGGCCAAGACAAGCTACTGGACTCACCCACATAGTCAACATAGAGCATAAGAAAGTTGTCTCATTACAAAGATAAGATCAACATAAACTAAGGTCCCCGAAATGGAGGACTCACCAACAAGCTTGGAGTAGCACCAACCTAACCACATGGATAAGGAGGAGGATCAGCTCGGGCACCGGTTCTTACATGGTGATATCATATAGGCAAGAGTATGTGTTGGTACTTTAAATGTGCTAAGTATGTGAGATGCAGTGCAACAATAAACAAGCTCCATAGTCAAAATGAATACATTAGACATTAGGCATAGTATAACAATATGGGATGTATGATCGATGCATAAGTAAAACATGCTAGGGTAAATCATGCTTATATAAGATATCATATGTGTAAAAGAGACCAAGAAAGAATCCCAACTTTGGATAGCAGATGCCATTCAAACCCGGATACCCTAGTAGCAAGGTACTTACCCCTCATATGATAGATGCAGTTCATACTCGGACAACCTGGTGGCAAGGTACTCACCCCTTACATGGTCATCCAGGCCCTTATGCCCCCCGGACCAGACATAGTCTAATACAACACATTATATAGAACATACATATACACATCATGTCCATAAGCTTAATTCATCATTAAAACATCATACATATCATATCTCATGCTTTTGAATCTTCAATTCCTCAAGAAATCATAACCGGGCATTTTATTAAACACTTGGTGGGTGTATGCTGGAGGTAAAAGAGCATGCAATTTAGAGATGAAATCATGCAGGAAAACCAATGGTAAAACCTCTAATCAACACCTTGCAACACCCCCAAGACTTCACATCAAAACCCCTCATCAAATCCAACATTAGATCCAAGATTTAAATCTTAAAACATGCTAAAACAACCATACTTTCATGAACATAAATCACTATGCAGTAAATTTCTCAATATACAAGACCCACATGCAAAATCTACTTTAAATTATGCAATATTAGTAAAAAGAGGGTTTAAGTACCATGGGTGGAAGGACTCAATGTTTCAACACCACATACATTAGCTTTTGTGAAGTTCTTGAAGAAAACTTTAATGGATATTTGAAGCTTGGGTGAGATCCTTGAAGAAATCCTTGATATTGACCTTGAGTTTGGGACTTGAATTTAGGGTTAGAAATGAGTCTAAGTGTTTGGGGAAGTATTAGGGAGTGTTTAGGTTGATATGAGGTTGAAATAAGGCTAAGTATAGGTGAAAATATGTTTGGAAAAACTTAGGTTCAACACTTAGAAAAATCTAGGGAAACTAGGAAAAGACAGTGCAAAAATAACACCTCTCTGCGTCGCAGAGAGGTCACAGATGCCCACTGGAATTTGCACTAAGTGAAAATTTCATAAATCGATTTCTTTGCTTTAAAATTGACATCAGACCCTTGTCACCCTGCTTTGGACCCTTTGAACAAGAATGTGAACTTAGATTTTCAAAATTCCAAATGAAATTTTAGATATATGGAATACAATTTTCTGATTACTTCCGAGGCACGTTTTCAGGTACTTTTTGGCATCATTTCGATATCTCCCCCTTGGAAACATTCATCTCCAAATGTAGAAGATATTTACAAGACAACAATAATCATGAAGGAATCATCCCTAACATGAATGCAACATTTCATTTGAAACATCACTTTCAAAATCCCATTTTAAGTGTGAAATCATCATAAATTGCCAACTTAAACATGAATGCACATGAATGACATTAGGGCTAAAATATAAGACTTGGTAGCAAATAGGGGATTAGAATTAGTACCTTAGGCTTGAGTAGAGTGGAAGAAATAAGGGTACCACTTTTGCATATCCGCTTCAGCCTCCTAAGTAACACTTTTGACTTGTTGGTTCCTACAAAGGACCTTAACGGATGCCATCTCTTTGTTTCTCAACCTTTTTACTTGTGTATCTAAAATCTAAATTGGGACCTCTTGATAAGTCAAGTTATCCTCAACAACACCCACAACATCAAGAGATACAATAGCATTAGGATCACCAACACATTTTCTCAACATAGAGACATGAAAACCAGATGGACCAAATTCATCTCTCTAGGCAACCTCAACTCATAAGCCACCTTGCTGACCCTCTTTATTACCTCATAAGGACTAATAAACCTAGGACTCAATTTTTCTTTCTTACCAAAATGAACCATACCTTTCATTGGAGTAACCTTCAAATAAATCCAGTCACCCACTTGGAATTCGAGGTCTCTACTTCTCATATCGGCATAGGATTTTTGACGGTTTTGGGCTGTCCTTGACCTTTCCCTAATCATCTTTACCTTCTCAAGAGCATCAATATATAGAGACTTGAGGTAGAAAATTCTTGATGAAGCCCATAATTCCTCTTATGCACCTTGAGTTGCCTAGAAGCATAGGCTATGACCTTACTATTTTGCACTAAAACACAATCCAAACCAACTTGGGAAGCATCACAATTCACCACAAAACCCTATAGGCCATCCAGAAGGGACAATATAGGAATGGACACAAGTTTATCTTTCAATAGTTGGAAGCTTTTCTCACATTCATCAGTCCATACAAACTTAACCTTCTTTTGAGTCAATTTTTTCATATGGGAAGAAATGGAGGAGAACCCATTAACAAACCTTCTATAGTAACCCGCAAGGCCCAAGAAACTTCTAACATCCGATGGGGTTAATGGTCTAGCACAATTCCTAGTGACATCAGTTTTCTTAGGATCCACTTTTATACCATTCCCCGACACTA
Organism: Solanum sejunctum; assembly: GCA_025642045.1. Taxonomy (NCBI): domain Eukaryota; kingdom Viridiplantae; phylum Streptophyta; class Magnoliopsida; order Solanales; family Solanaceae; genus Solanum; species Solanum sejunctum. Next base: position 12,358 of record JAOTQJ010187011.1, on the reverse strand, counting down.
CATGTCCTAAGAATGCAACCTCCTTCGACCAAAATTCACACTTGTCATACTTAGTGTACAATCTCTCCTCCCTCAATCTTTGCAACATAAACCTTAAATAGGCCATATGCTCTTCCCTACTATGTGAATAGATCAAAATATCACCAATGAAAACCATAACAAAGGAATCAAAGTAGGGCTTGAAGACCCTATTCATTAGGTCCATGATGATGGCAGCGCATTAGTTAATCTAAAGGACATCATCATAAATTAATAATGCCTATACCTATTCTGGAAGACCATCTTTGGAATATCACACTTTCTCATCCTTACTTGATGGTAACCAAATCGAAGATCAATCCTAGAGAAAAAGCTAGCTCTATGCAATTGGTCAAACAAGTTATCAATTTTTAAAAAAGGATATCTATTCTTTATAGTGACCCTATTGAGTTGCCGGTAGTTAATGCACATTCTAAGTGACCCATCTTTCTTCTTCACAAACAACATTGGTGCATCCTAAGGTGATTGGCTAGGTCTAATAAACCTCTTTTCCAACAAATCTTTCAATTGATCCTTTAACTCCTTAAACTCCGTCAGGGATATAGTAAGGGGAATGGAGATAGGTTGAGTGTCAAAAAGGAGATCCATGCCAAAATCTATCTCCCTTTTGGGAGGGACACCAGAAAGGTCATTTGGAAAGATATCAAGAAGCTCATTTATAATCAGGACCAACTCAATTGAAGGGACTTTGGACTCCATATCTTTGACCCTCAGTAGATGATATAAACACCCCTTGGAAACCAACCTGTGGGCTTTAATGCATAAGATGAACCTACCCCTTACTACCACGTTATGACTTTCCTATTCAAGGTTCATTTGGTAATTGAAACTTAACCCAATGGATTCTACAATCAATAGAAGTATAGTAGGCATGCAATCAATCCATCCCAAGAATAACATCAAAATTAACCATATCTAATTCAACAAGATCACAAGGTAAGATTTTATGCAGGATATAAGCCGAACAATTTCTATACATCCTCCTAGTAATAATAGATGCACCAATAGGAGTTGACACTTCATATAACTCATGCAACAACTCCGACTTAACATGGAACTTCTTAGCAACAAAGGGAGTAACAAAGGAAAAGGTGGCACCCAGATCAATCAAAGCATATACATCAAGATAAAAAATTTTCAACATACTGATAGCAACATTAGGGACCTCACCAACCTCTTGCCTCCCATGTAGAGCATAAAACCAGTTATGCCTTGGGGCACCACCTTGAGGACCGCCTCTACCCAAAGGAATCGCATTTGCACCCTGGACCTTGCCACAAACCTTTGGACAATCTATCCTCTTGTGACCAAGCTCACCATATTCATAACATGCATTGGAACCCCTCAAACATCGATCCTTTTGCTTCCTCCCACACCTAGGACACATATCATTAGGAGCCATAACACCTACACCTTGGAGCCTAGGGAAGTCATTGTCAAACCCCCTATTAGTAGCATGAGGAGGCCCTTGGCCTTGTTGGAATCTAGCACCCTTATAGAACTTGCCCTTTTGGCTTTATGGCCACTCCTTTACCTCAACTTCTCTTCTTCCATTTGCGTAGCATATGTCATCAACCAAGATAAGTCCATGTCATCGATAAGCAAGGCGGACCAATATTCTTCACTTACCAACTTGGAAACCCCCATAACAAACTTATTCATCCTTGACCTAGAGTTGGCCACCAAGTGAGGAACATACTTTGAAAGTTTATTAAATTTGATGGCATATTACCTCACACTCATACAACCTTGTTTCAAGTTCATAAACTCAACCAACTTTGCGTTCCTAAGCTCAAGAGGGAAGAACCGATTAAGGATGACCAATTTGAATTCCTCCCGAAGCACTACATAACCATTACCCTTCTCACCTTTCTATTGATCAAACTAAATTTGGGCTACCCCCTTGAGTTGGTATGCTGCCAACTCTGCCTTCTCATTTGGCACAACACCCATGATTGACAAGATTTTGTATACTTCATCAATAAACTCTTGTGGATCCTCATCCACCTTTGACCCATCGAAAATCGGAGGATTCATCCTCATGAAGTCCCTTACCCCAGCTCCTAGGGTAGTAGCATGAGGAGCTTGGGCCCCTTGTTGGACTTGGTTGGCCACCACTTGGGCAAGAATTGGAAGAGCATCCCGGAGTTCACCATTGGTGGGTTGCTCTTGGGGAGTTTGGGATCGTCTTCCTCTAGTATTCGACATGATCTAGCATAGTAAGGACAATCGTTAAGGGTAATACTTATAATAACTCTATAGACTGACTTAGGATATGAAGAAGGGAAACATTTTCTAAAATGCCTCATAGCCTCCTAGTCATAGTCATGATGCATTTCACAACCATGAATAGGACTCTAATCGATGCGGTGTGTTGGACTCTGAGGATCTATCAACCTAGAGCTCTAATATCAAGTTTGTCAAGACCCAAGCCTAGGGCCTAGATGTGACAGGGTGAATTGGGATCCTGAAGGAACCCAAACAAACCTCTTAACTTGCCATTACACATCATTGGTCATGAAAACATATAAAGACATAAAGAGTAATAATAGGGCAATGGGACTAAGGAACTCATATAAACATCATAAACAAGAGACAAGAGTCAAGCTTATCATAAGTACTTAGTATGTCCAATAAACACCTTTAATACATAAATAGAGAGGGGGCCAAGAAAAGCTACTGGGCCCACTCTCATAGTTAACATAGAGCATAAGAAAGATGTCTCATTACAAAGATAAGATCAACATAAACTGAGGTCCTCGGAATAGAGGACTCACCAACAAGCTTGGAGTAGCACCTACCTAACTGCATGGATGAGGAGGATGATTAACTTGAGTACCAGTTCCTATATGGTGATATCATGTAGGAAGAGTATGCATCGGTACTTTGAATGTACTAAGTTTATGGGATGCAATGCAAAAATAATCAAGCTCCACAGTCAAAATGCATATATTAGACATTAGGCATAGTATAGTAATATGGCATGTATGATCGAGGCATAAGTAAAACATGCTATGCTAAATCATAGAGATATAAGATATCATATATGTAGAAGAGACCAAACTAGAATTGCAACTTTGGATGGGAGATGCCGTTCATACTTGAACACCCTAGTGGCAAGGTACTTACCCCTCACATGATAGATGTCATTCACACTCGTATACCCTGGTGGCAAGGCACTTACCCCTTACATGGTAGATGCCATTTACACCCGGACACCCTGGTGGCAAGGTACTCACCCCTCATATGGTCATCCGGGCCCTTATTCCCCCTGGACCGGACATAGTCTAATGCAACACATTATATAGAACATACATATATACATCGTGTCCATAAGCTCATTTCATCATTAAAACATCATACATATCATATCTTATTCCTTGAACCTTTAATTCCTCAAGAAACCATAATCGGACATCTTATGCTAAACAACCATACTTTCATGAACATAAATCACTGTGCAATAAATTTCTCAATATACAAGACCCATATGTAAAATCTACTTTAAATCATGCAATATTAGTAACCATAGGATTTAGGCACCATGGGTGGAAGAACCCAATGGTTCAACACCACATACCTTAGCTTTTGTAAAGTTTTGAAGAAGACTTTAATGGAGATTTAAAGCTTGGGTAAGATCCTTGAAGAAATCCTTAAGATTGTCCTTGAGTTTGAGACTTGAATTTAGGGTTAGAAATGAGTGTAAGTATTTGGGGAAATATTGGAAAATGTTTAGGGTGGTATGAGGTTGATATAAGGCTAAGTATAGGTGAAAATACATTTGAGAAAACTTAGGTCTAACACTTAGAAAAATCTGGGGGAACTAGGAAAAGACTGCAGAATTAACACCTCTCCGCGTCAAGGATGCCCACTGGAATTTGCACTAAATGCAAATTTCATAAATCGATTCCTTTGCTTTCAAATCGAGGTTAGACCCTTGTTACCCTGCTTTGCTTCTAATCCTGTCACCCTCAAGGGTCTAACCCCCTGAACAAGAATATGAATTTGGATTTTTGAAATTTCAAATGGATTTTTAGATATATGAAAAACAATTTTCCAGTTACTTTTGAGGCATGTTTTCAGGAGCTTTTTGGGGGCGTTTCAGATGCTTATGATTTACTTAGCCCGAGTGCGAATTCTTTCTTTTGTGATACCTCTGTTGGTGGTTGTGTCTAGTTTGAATCCCGATATCTTGAGGGATCCCTTTTTGGTTATTACTTCTGTGGGTGAAACTTTTATTGCATATAGAATTATCGTGGTTGTCCTATTTTGGTATTACACAATGTCTTTATTTGTGATATTGTGGCACTTGAGATTTTTGATTTTGATAAGATTCTCGGGTTGGATTTGGTTGCCAAGGAGAATATAGGGGTATTTCCCCAAGGGGGATATAGTGTGCATCAGTATTGAGGTTGGTTATGTGTTTTGGACGTGGTGTAGTTTAGCTATCTGAAATGACTTCTATAGGCTTGGATTTATTGTTTGAGGCTATGGAAAGAGTGAAATTGATCAAGAAAGATTGAAGGTGGTTCGAGGTCATCAAAAGTGTTATCCAGAGGATAGAAGGAGGGATCTTGAGTGTCGGATTGGAGAATAGGTATATGTGAAGGTCTCTCCGATGGAGGATGTGGCTTCGGTTAAGGTACCTTAGAAGAGGGATTAGTTGGGCATGATAAAGCGATATCCCTATATTTCCAATCCACTCAAGCCTAAGGCGCTAGGTTTGTCCTTCTCCAAGTGGTCCTAATCCTTTCAATTCTTGAGGGAAAAATTGCAAGAAAAAATGGATTAAGAGTGTTTATTACATTTTTGTCATGAGCCATATTATATTTACAAACTTGTACTTTTGTTTATTGAAATATACATATTTTAAACTTTTAAAATTTTATTTTCCATTTTTTTAAATCGATTTTGGTTAAAGATGTCAACTTTTTTTAATTACCAAAGCACCTTTTTTTTTTTACTTTAGTAAAGTTTGGAAGCAACATCAATAAAAGTTATGTTTTTTAATATTTTGATTTGTAATATATATGCTTGACCAAGATCAATGTTGGAGAAAATGAAAATTTGGTAACATTATGTAACATGACAATTTTTGGGTGATAAATTGGCATTACATTTCCTACTAAATTTGGTTTTGAAATGTAATAATTTATTTTCATTTGTGTTTTAAGATTTTAATATTTCACTAGTGATTTATGGGTTTTTTGGTGAATACTTAGTTGCAAACATTTAATATTAATTGGTAATGTATGTTTTTCATCAAAATTATTTTTTGTGAAAAAGAAAAACCTTGCTAATATTAGGAAACTTGTCAGGTATATAGTGATAAGTTAGTGTAATTTTTGGTGTGCTTTTTAATTTTGATATGTAATAATTTAAACCAAAAAAATACTGAATCTCTGAATAGAAGTGTATTTTACAAGCACCACTACTATATATCGATATATCTATAATCAATGGTAAGATAAAATAATAAACCAAGTCATAGTATCTTTAGCCAAAACACCATCAGTCACCAATATTGGCACAAATACTTACATCACAACATTACCAAATCACTAAATAAGAGTATATTTTATCATTGATCCCTATTCATTCACCAATCACCATACTTAAAAGCAACAAGCACCACCACAAAATATATCAATATATCTATAATCAATAGTAAGCAAAAGAATAAGTCAAGTCATAGTATCTTAGTCAAAACACCATCAATCACCAATATTGATAGCAATATTTACACTACAAAACTACCAAATCACTGAATAAGAGTGTATTTTACAAGTTCTCTATGCATTTACCAATGTTACCGGACCAAAAAGCAACAAGCACTACTACTACATATATTCATAAATCTATAATCAATGGTAAGCAAAAAAAATAAGCCAAGCCATAGTATCTTAGCCAAAACACCATCATTTATCAATAGTGGTGTAAAAATTAAAAATGAATGCCATGATTGCACATCATTAATTGAAGAGAGACAAATCATACAAATCATTAAATGCATCCCTTTCCCATATTTTTTTCTTCCATTTTAAACCAATTAAACTCATTTCCCAATGAAAAAGTCAACTCCAATTTATTGCAGTACCACAATTGAAGACAATTTTACTTGATTTAAGTTTTTCTAAAAAACATATTAGTCCTAATATGTACATTTATGAAAAACTTTTATAGACATTTGGTTGTAAATATTTATTATTGACAAAAACTTGTAAAATAATCATGCTTAGATATGCACTAGAATAATTTTTACGAAGATTTTAATGATTTGAATACGTTTTGATATGAGTTTTAATGACTTAATCATTTAAATGATATGAATACATTTTGGCTCAATGATATGAGTTTGATGTTTAATTGTGCATTGTACCTTGTGTTCAGAAGTTTCACGTTCTAATTCAAGGCTTTCAAGCCTTGTCCTTCTACATTCGAGGATGAATGTTCCCAAGGGGGAGATAACATAAGGACCCTGATTCTTTTTCAAGATTATTTATGTTGTTTAAGGTCATCATGAGACCCCTACGTCAAGTGAAGTTCAAAGGGACTTCCATTGACTAAGTTCGACAGAAGTACCGGTAGAGCGTTAACTTTAAAGGGGCATATCTTTAATTATACTTGGAACTGGGTGGTCCACGACATGTCAAATGAAATCCCTTTGGGTTAACTTTCGATCGCACTTGGTTTCACCTCATTTTGATGTCGAAAGAAGGAGTTTTAATCATTTTCATGAGACCCTCTTGTGCAGTGATGTCAAATGGACAACTTGACGGGCAGTGATGCGTTTGACAGGCCATTTCAGTTAGCTGAGAATGTAAAAGGCCATTTTTGGACTAAAAAGTACGACAAAGTTAGTGGCACGGGCCGTGTCTCTTGTCACTGACCATGTAGATGGTCGTAATATGTGCAAAAAAGACAAGGTTGACATGAGGGGGAGTTTTGTGGCTAAGTATTTGCCACGACCATCTTCACGGCTCGTGGCATGCTTGATGAGCCATCTTACTCCCATTTTACCCACCGAGTATGGTTGGACGGACCACTACACGGTCTATATAGCACCACACAGTCCGTGAAAGTGGCCATTAAAGTGACATCGGTGCTAACTTTTTCTCAAGTGTTCCAATTCAAATTGTGTGGCTAAGTCTTGCTCCATGGTCACTCCACACGACCCATGGAGTGACACACGACTAGTCAAACCCCTACTGAGGGTGCACTTTGTCAAAATTTCCATCTGATAACGAATGGCGTTTTCATAAATTTTACTTACTCTAATAATCTTTTTGGACTTCCAATGTTATCTTAACCTCACCAAAACACCTAAACCCTATTCCAAAGGATCAAACTCACTACTTTCATCTCAAATACACTTCAATTCTCTCAAGAGCCTCCTTCAAGACCCCAATACAAATTCAGAAAAACTAAAGAGCAAGCTTTGGATTCCAAGACCCACTTCCAAACTTCAAGCCTTTCACAACTCAATTTCAAGAAACTCAAAGTCTTAGATATGTGGGTTGATCCTTGATTCCTTCCAATCAAGGAGACCCAAAATTTATATTCAAGGAAACCTACATGGATTTTGCTTACTTTAATTTAGAATTTTGAATATTATGATTCCTAAAATTCTATTGATGAATGGGTAGTGTATATTTGATGATCTTAATGTGATTTAAGCCATTATATGAAGATTTACTTTGGGTTTATGAAATTACAAGTATGCATGTCCCTTTTTAAAAGCTTGTTTATGCACGGGTGAACTTATGTTGGATTTATATATGGATTTAATTGTGTATTTACTTCAAGTTTACCTTATATTGTTGATTTTAGGTTTAATCCTAATTAGCCATGCCATTCTCTCACTATTCATTGCATATGCATTCATCTACATGGATTATTATGGAAATTATATTATGGGTTAAGCACAATTATGTTCTATGATCTGATTTTGATAAGATACTGGTTATGATAATATCATGTTCACATATATGTATTTGGTTTTGGCTCTATGAGCATTTTAGGTGCTTGCACCATTTTGTATATGAATGGGCTAGTCCTAAGCATGAGTGTTGTGACTATGAAATTACGATTTTGGCATTTGATCCTAAGTATGAATTATATGATTTGTTTTTGGCCTTAAATCTAATTGTGCATTGAAATGATTTGGAAAATGACTATTGCCTCTTTGAAATTATGTATACGTATATTATAAGTATTATTATGGGATGATAATTTAGCACCGATTTCTTGATGGGGTGCTCTCTGTCCTTAAACTATGTGCCTAGTATAGGGTCTTTTCCAAAATATGATGTGTTCCCATAAGGAAAGATGCCTCAAAAATAGGACATGTTCTCCTAAGGAGATGAAATGAATTGATTTGATTTGTGATTTGTGGAAATCCTATCCGAAATGGGATATATTCCCGTAAGTAAGGTTGGTTCATACAAAATAGGATTTGTTCCCGTAAGGTGAAGTATGGTTTACCTTTGGCAAGTAGACCACTTCTTTACCTCTGAGGGGTATTCATAAGGATTCTAAGTAATAGCTCACTTAGTCTTATTCATGTCGGTTAAGGTCACATTCCCACTATAAATATGAGCATCATTTGCATTTCATGCATCATGAATTTCATGGTATCTTGTTATATTTACATTCCTTGTTATATGTCTCTTTCTATAGTATGTTCCCTTGTTATCTAACATTGATATGCAGGTTTCGATAAGTTACATGTGTTGCACACTGCATACTTTATATATTCAAACGTACTAATGCATACTCTTGCCTACATGATTTTACTATGTAGGGGCTAAGGACCTTGATCATCCACCTTTTGATGGTTAGCTTGGATTTCAATTTTTCTTGTAGTGGTGAGTCCTATCTTTCAAGAAGGAACCACTGTGCATCTATCTATGTTACCTCTTTCATCTTCGTAATTGAGGGTGAGCCTAGGATATGTATTAGCCCCCAACCCATCTATGCAGAGGCATTGTTGGACAATTTGTAAACCTCTATACGATATATGCTATTAGTTGTGGTTAAGTCTATGTTATGTATTTGGTTATCTTTTAGTATTGATATATGAATTGAATCTTATATTGATGGAAAGATCCTAAGTACCGAATTGCCTCCATAGCATGAGTCCTACTTTCCCATCTCTTAAAATTAGATGCTGATTGTTGATTATGCTTTCGAACCGATGATGCAAGTTTTGGTATCTTGAGGCTTGTTTGGGAATTCTTGGGTTTCATACACCATGTCACATCTAGGCCCTAAGTCTATGTCATGATAAAGATGGTATCAGAGCCCTAGGTTTGTAATGATCCTCGGAGTCCAATATCCCGTATCAAGTAGTGTCCGAATCATGGGTGTGAAGTGCACCACGCCTATGAGTGGGAGGCTACGATGACGTTTTAGGAATTCTCTCACTTTTTCATATATTATCTCGTGTTGTGAATAGTTAGTTTAGCTTCTTGATCTTGATGGTACCCTTACACTATTACAGAAGATGTCTCTTGGTAGACCTGTTAGAGCAGCCCCTGCTTAGGAGGTTCAAGCCCCATAAGGGCCTATGGATGAGCCTATCTCTAATGGTGAGTTTCGAATGACTTTTTCCATGCAGGCCCAGGTGGTGACTACTCAGAATGCACAGGCTAACCTTCCTTAGGAGCCCACTCCAGCTTCTAGACTAAGGAATTTTCACCCGAATGTACTCTCTAGAGTTCTTTGGGTCCAAGGCTGACAAGGATGCTTAGGAGTTCATTGATGCGCTCACCAAGGTGTTGAATGTTGTGGGTGTCACTTCTGAGTAAAAATCTAACTTAGGTGCATATCAGTTGAAGAATGTTGCACAGGTATGGTATACTCAGTGGTCTATGGAGAGGAGTTTGTGGTGATGCTGTTAATTGGGAAGAGTTTAAGCTTGTTTTTCTGGATCGTTTCTTCCCACTTGAGCTTAGGGAAGCTAGAATGACTGAGTTTATAAACCTCGGGCAATGGGTGTAAGGGATTATTCCCTCAAGTTCACTAAGCTCTCTATGTGTGCTCCGACACTTGTGGCTGATCCTCGTGCGAGAATGCACAGTTCATCTTCGGTGTTTCTAATTTGCTTGTATAAGAATACCGTATGACCATGCTAAAAATGTGACATGGACATCTCTAGACTTATGTTGTATGCTAAATAGATTAAAGGAGAGAAACTCAAGGAGAGGAGAGTTTATGATGCTAAGAGGGCCTGTGTTTATTGTAGGTTCTCTGGCTCCCGAGGTGGTGGTTTTGGTTGCTTCCGACAGGGCCAAGGTTTCAATATTTGTATGGCTAATGCAGGATTGCCTCCTCCTAAGACACCGGTTTGTGGTAGACTAGGGCATCCTCCATGTCTCTAGTGTAGGAAGCATCACATAGGTGATTGTTAGAAGGGTCCTGGTGCCTGCTATAGATGTGGTAACAGGGGTTATAAGATTGCTGATTGTCCTAAAACTGCTCAAGTGGGGAAGGGTAAGGTGGCTCGGGGTGCTCCAGGCTAACCAAGAGCTCCTCAAGGAGATACCCCAAGGAACAACAGGCTTTATGCTCTTTATGCTCGTTAGGAGGTGGAGGAGACCCCAGATGTTACGATTGGTACATGGAAAGTATTTGAATTTAATGCTTATGTTTTGCTTGCCCCGGGTGCAAATTCTGTCTTTTGTGATACCTCTGTTGGCTGTTATGTCTAGTTTGAATCCAAAGATCTTGAGGGACCTTTTTTCGGTTATGACTTCCGCGGGTGAATTTGTTGTTGCACATAGAGTTATCGTGGTTGTCCTATTTTGGTGTTACATAACATTTTCCCATGTGATCTTGTGAAACTTGAGATTTTTGACTTTGATAAGATTTTTGGGTTAGATTTGTTACGAGGTGAATATAGGGGTATTTTCCCAAGGGGGAGATGGTGTGCTTTGATATCAAGGTCAGTTATATGTCTTGGACGTGGGGTAGTTTGAGTGATATGAAATGACTTCTATAAGAGCGAATTTAGTATTGGAAGCTATGGGAAGAGTGAAATTGATCAAGAAAGGTTGGAGGTGGTTCGAGGTCATTAAAACATTTATCTGGGGGATAGAAGGAGGGATCATAAGTGTTAGGTTAGAGAATGGGTGTATGTGAAGGTCTCTCCGATGGAGGGTGTAGATTCGATTAAGGTACCTTAGGGGAGGGCATAGTTGGGCATGATAAAGAGATATCCCTATATTTCCAATCCACTCAAGCCTAAGGCCCTAGGTTCTTCCTTCTCCAAGTGGTCCTAATCCTTTCAATTCTTGAGGGAAAAATTGTAAGAAAAAATGGATTAAGAGTGTTTATTACATTTTTTTCATGGACTATATTATATTTACAAACTTGTACTTTTATTTACCAAAATGTACATATCTTTAACTTATTAAAATTTTAATTTATTTTTTTACCTCGGTGTCGGTTAGAGCTGTCAACTTTTTTTATCCCCAAAGCACCTCTTTTGACTTTGGCAAAGTTTGGAAGAAACATCAATAAAAGTTGTATTTTTTAATATTTTGATTTGTAATGTATATTTTTGACCAAGATCAATGTTGGAGAAAATGAAAATTTGGTAACATTATGTAACATGACAATTTTTGGGTGATAAGTTAGCATTACATTTCCTACTATATTTGGTATTGAAGTGTAATAATTTATTTTCATTTGTGTTTTAAGATTTTACTATTTCAGTGGCGATTTATGGATTTTTTGGTGAATACTTAGTTGCAAACATTTAATATTAACTGGTAATGTATGTTTTTCATCAAAATTATTTCTTTTTTAAAAAGGAAACTTTGCTAACATTAGAAAAATTATCAGGTATATAGTTATAAGTTGGTGTTATTTTTGGTGTGCTTTTTGATTTTGATGTGTAATAATTTACACCAAAAAAATATCGAATCTCTGAATAAAAGTGTATTTTACAAGTTCCCTATGTATTTACCAATATCACTAGACCAAAAACATACAAGCACTACTGCTATATATATCCATATATCTATAATTAATGGTAAACAAAAATAACAAGCCAAACCATAGTATCTTAGCCAAAACACCATCAGTCACCAATATCGACACTAATACTTACACCACAACACTACCAAATCACTGAATAAGAGTATAATTTACCATTGATCCCTATTCATTCACCAATATCACCAGACTAAAAACCAACAAGCACCACTAGTATATATATTAATATATCTATAATCAATGGTAAGCAAAAAAATAAGTCAAGCTATAGTATCTTAGCCAAAACACGATCAAATCACCAAAATTGGCACTAATATTT